>QNGE01005477.1:0-43279 GCA_008508345.1 Paragonimus westermani
TATATTTCTCGTCTACTCGTTACGTTGTTCGTAATTGATCGGTCAAAGCCCGTCTGAACTCTACAAATGTGAGCTGAAGTTTCAGTTAAATGGAATAAATCATACTTCCAAGTCATATATAGGAAGCATTACAAGCTTGATACATACATTCCCCCTCGGGTAAGAAAGAAAAATGGTCGGATAATAAATATACACATCTACCCCTATGTACGTGGACTTCAGTCGATATAATCACATATGTGCATGTATGTGCATATAGATAAACGTATATAATCGTCATTATACAAATCAACGCATTTACGGCGTTTACCGTAAAAACATGCACCTCAGTATCGAAAAATTTACCATTATCTGCCGTTTACATGTACGCAAACTCCAGCAGTAATTAACCAATCAACGGACTTATCCAACAACCAATTAGAAAATCCAGTCGTTCAAACTACTTCCCCGTGTATGAAAGGACATCGGTCCCCATACAAGGACACGACGTCAAAATGACCGCTTTTAGCATTGCAATGCGATGCAGCGTCGGTTTATAGAACTTAAACAAAGTTAGAAAGCTTGAGCTCTCGAATTATCCATGTTTCCATTCGAAACTTCTCAGGCTTGTCAGGAACCAACTGCAGTATTTTAAGCTAGGTACTAAATGCTGAGCAAAACTCGCCTTACAAAACTGTATACGGCCATACAGTTGCATTCAGCTGTATGGATGAATACGAGCGCAAATATTTGGGTGATTCGAACAAATCAACCACTGATACACCGCCTCCAGCCGCGCGAATGATTGTCAGACAGACGTACCCAGACGAGAAATGCTACGGTTTGCCGGCAACCCCAGGCCATACTGGTTCTTCACAGAGGCATTTGAATCAGGCGTCGGAACCTGGACGGGTGATAACCAAGCCAGGCTGGACTACCTGGTCCAGTAGTGTGATGGGCCTGCAAAAGCCTCGATTCAACATTGCACTATTCTCAAAAAGGATCAGGGCTATTTAGTCGCCAGGGAAATTCTTCACAAACGGTGCGGACAATACCACATGGTGGAGAGGGCGCGCACTAATGAACCCCTGGACGACACTCATCTAACGACAACGACCCGCAGCATTGGTCCTGTGAGTTAAGCAGATGATAGTGTGTGAAGCAACACTTCGGCAACTGAATTACCACTCCGACCTTAACTCAAGCAGATCGATTGAAACGATTGTTCGGAGGTTACCACCACCCCCCACGAGTTGCACTCCAGATTGGCGGACGAGGCTGCAATCATAACTCGTCATGATCATGAACCGCAGTTTGCCGATCTAACAAGATTCGTAGAGGAACGCGACGAAGACGATTCCATGAGATACGCTTAGCTGGCGATAAGCCTGAAATCTGAACTGAATAATGGCCCCAGAACAATGAAGACATGATCGGACCCAGTTGGCATCAGGAAAAACACCTATTTTGTGTAAAGTGTGTGGTTCTCGCTTCCGTCGTTCTGTTTGCGAGGACAGTCATTTTCCTTATCAGTGCCGATTATTTCTTAGTAAATTGATGAAGCAGCTTCTTGAGATCACGCGAACTAGGAAATTATGCCTCCAGTGTTTGAGAGCCAACCACACAGCTAGGGAGTGCAGATCAAATAAGACTTCTAACGCCCAGGGATGTGGACAGACACACCACTGTCTACTACACTCTAACATACCTGCTACTGTCGTTGAAAAACATCCGTCGTTACCAACCACCATGAAGTTGGATTTCTTCCACGTGTCTATATGGGATTTTGGAACGGGAATAACCTGAGCTGTGGTACAAATGTATGGTCTATTTAGAAACATGATAGTATAGCTCTGATGGTAGGCCACTTTCTGTCTAGTTTGCAATACGGTGCAAACATGATGTGGTTGAGACTTACGAATCCATGTATATCTTTCAGACCATGCAAAATTGCTCGTTTCTCTGGCAGGGGTATGTATACAAAATTTCCTATGAAAACACCTTCACGACGCAAAATTGACAGCGAAGACCAACATGATACATCTATCGAAGAAGTAGGCATGTCATTTTTCCTAACAGAATTGCCAATATGAGTGACTTTTCGGTGTGGCCGACAAGTTCATATGAACACGTATGTTGCATCTACTACCATCTACAGTGTTGTGATTCCTGCATTTTCCTATTTTACTAACAGTTGAATAATATCCCCTTGAGGCCAAATGGACGTTTATACTCCATTTCGACCTTGGAACAACATACCAGCGGATTACGCAATTTTCAATGAAACTGTAATGAAGAAACTAAACCAACAAGGATCAACCTAACCGAAAAGAAGTTCGGATAACGCCGTGGAATTGCTAACCCTTTCTCCATCCACTTGAACACTCGAACAACTTTAGATAATAAGAGAAACGAGGTAATTCAAATCTTTCTTCAAAACATCTTTGGTACGGGTTACTGTATTGTTTACCAACGATTAATTTCGCAGCGATTTGCGCGTGATCTGTTGATCCAGTAAATGCCTTCTCCAGTATTCATCGACAGAAATGGTCTATCTTCACAGCGGTTAATGAGAAAGCGTTCGTAAAAACCCTCTGAATCGACTGCATACGGCTGAAGTTCACACGGAACTACGCGCAGTCTGCTGATCCGATAAGTGCCTTTTTCAATATCCAACAGAAGATGAGGTAATCTATCTTCAAAACAGCCGATGAGAAGTCATTCACTGGGTCAACAAATTGCGCTTGGTTCGGTGTGAACTGGACTCGTTAGTGAACGATCCGATATTAATCATGTGTGAAAAATCCTCGAAAAACTGGAATAGGATGTGCCCTTTACAACAAATTCAACAGCTAGACACCCTTCATTAACGAGGGACGATGATGCGGAACTGGGCTCACTCGAACAAATGTCTATTTCTTGGGTCGGAGCAAAACGACTGCAGGTGCATCGAGAAATATTAAGAATTATAAGCTACTCGGGGAAAAATTGTGACAGAATGTTTAATTTCGGTATTCGGAAACTAACAGAGCTCAGAGCGGATAACAGTAAAAGAAACGGTTGTAATATATGGCGTAAGAAAAAAGTTGACGAATGCAGTTTAATTTTAAGGGAAACTAAATATGGGGCCGTCTTTCAACATCGATCAAACAAGGCCCAGCAATCTTATGAATGATACAGCGGACCCTGACAAAATCTACACTGGTGACCATCGAGGCGGCAGATGATATTCGGAGAGCTGCGAATACGCAAATCCTTACATTTACCAGCATTATGCTAGGGCCGGTTCACTTGAGACCGACTGATTGAAATTTTGAGCTCGTTATGTAGGAAAATAAAATCATACCTAATGTTAACGGCACACGGGACTTCAACTGCAACATTTTGTCGACTAAAGCACCAACGTCCACCGACCAACTGTTTCGTCAAAGTCAGCTGTTCGACATCTTATGTAAACCACTGGTTGACGCTAAGACCAAGTTCGTCGTACGCCAACTTTCTTTACAAAAGGTGTGCTGCGTGTTGAAGTTCCAAGAGGCCAGGCGTCTATAAGGCGGGCCGTATACAAGCACCTCTAAACGGGGCTATTGGTCGGCAGCCATTTGGAGGCTGTGCTCAGCCGCATGGAAAACGGGTACGACACCTGTATGGTTATATCTCTCAAGTACTCTGCCCTATGTGGCATTTTGTGTTGAATGTTATCTGAGTGGATCTGGAAGCAACTCTGTCGATTCATGCAAGACCAACGCTACGAAGTGCTTGCCGTGCTGTGTTCATCAAGCCCAGTGTCAATATGAATGTTAGGAACCCGATGGTACTGCGCAAAACTGCCGCCGTGAAACTCAACCGGTACAGTAGGGGCTTCCGCATTAAAGCCAGCGGTTTCTGACGGACCTGAAAGTTGAAACACCTCAGCCCTTGTCTTGTAAACTGGTGGTACAACTCGAAATTCTATAAGGATCAACGACTGGGCTGTCCGTGGGATGCTGCTGGTAATCATTATGACCTCCGAAAATTAGCAAAGCACGCTGATTTCGCGTGATGTCCATTAATTTCCGGTCATTTATAGACATGAGCAACCGATGTCACCGCCAACACGTCACTACCCGAAAATAAGGTTGTCGGTTGGTCGATGGATTGTTGTCGGAGGAGCAAGCAAAAACGTTGGAGGACTTCCTGCCTTTAGACACAGGATCACGGAACGGCGGCCACAACTGAATTTTGAAAAGCTAGTGCACACCCTGAACTAATTTTGAAGTGGGTATATTTACCAAAGCAAGCTTCGGAAACAAAAGCAAAACCAGCGAAAGTAACAAATTTTGATGAAGGACTTTGCGCCAAACAACTTCAATGTACGAAGCTCTGAAGACACTCCAGCTAGGATACATCAGACTTGAACTTTCGGTTATTCAGTTCCACTTGGCTGCCATTAGCTTGCATAAATTTTCACATCGCGAGCGGCCCTCGCGAAATTCACGCGAAATCCTGCCGAAGAATTACCGCATAGAAGTATAATCGTGAGGCAAGTCGTACCTGAGCGCTTTAAGTATTTTGGAAGTACTTCATAGCAAAGACCATGTTATTATCATTGTGAAGGTTCCCCTGCTGCTCTTGAGTACAGTGGGANAGTAACAAATTTTGATGAAGGACTTTGCGCCAAACAACTTCAATGTACGAAGCTCTGAAGACACTCCAGCTAGGATACATCAGACTTGAACTTTCGGTTATTCAGTTCCACTTGGCTGCCATTAGCTTGCATAAATTTTCACATCGCGAGCGGCCCTCGCGAAATTCACGCGAAATCCTGCCGAAGAATTACCGCATAGAAGTATAATCGTGAGGCAAGTCGTACCTGAGCGCTTTAAGTATTTTGGAAGTACTTCATAGCAAAGACCATGTTATTATCATTGTGAAGGTTCCCCTGCTGCTCTTGAGTACAGTGGGAGTTAAAATAGCAAGTTTCCTTGATCCGATTTTTCAATAACGACAGAAGACCTATATCGAGGAATTACAACATTTCGTTTACTCTCCTCACTCATGAACGTGAAACACTGTCGATACCAACATGATGGAAACATTCAACTGTTGGGGTGACATGAAACAGATCGTCGTCAGTTCCAAGCAGACAAACTGCGTGAATCGGCAGGTTGTGCACACACAAAGCCGGACAGAACAAAGTAGGCTTTCCCAACTGGCAGTAAAGATTTCAGCAAACCGCGACTGAAAATGAAGCCGGTTTCTGCTTGTGAACAGGGTGCGTCGATTGCAAATGAGTGCATAGTCTTTCTCATCGCCCTCTAGCCCTGGTAAGCGACATTACGCGCATGCGCACGCTTTCATGATAATTAACTGCAAAGCACGCCGAACTGATTAACGTGGGGGGCTTCTTGCGTTTTAGGGCAGAAGCCGGTGGATATTCGAAACAGCTGTTGAGAAGGCGGTAGTGACTATCGTACACTATTTATCGACCGACAGACGGAGAGTGAGTTCACCACTTGTTCGCCATCTCGACCCAGAATGCGGCGAACCGACAGTCGTTTTGTAAGTATCGCTTTCGGCGTTTGTCTGCCTGACATTGAAGGCGAAATCGGACGACTACAAAACCTCTCAGGTTTCATGGCGCGTTTCTTTTATATCAGCAACCACTAGGTCTTCGCTGGTAACCGCATAGACTAATTGCAAAGGCTTCTGACCGTCTTACTAACGTTTGCGTTTGGTAATCCAGGTGCTTCTACGCCACTGATCTATTGCGTTGTCATGTATCCAACAGGTCACACGTACGAAGAAGCCGAAAACTTCACTGCAAGGCCTTCAAAGTCGACCCGTCGGTGAGATCCGGAATCAGCTTAATAAGGCCGAAGACACCTGTTCCACCCAAAAGCAGTCCACCTTTCGGTGGCTAGCGTGTACAAAGAGTGGACCCACCAACAATAAGCCTCAGAATCGGCTAATCATATCGGATACCGAGCCGCTTCGCAGGTAGCGGTTAGTACTGTATCGTAATACTGGAAGGGTGGTCACCGAGCGTAATGAAGGGCACTGGCCTCCTCCTTCCTATCCGCTTTGAAAGAAATCATGTTTACAATGATCGGCACACAGTCAACAGGTCAACTAGTTAGCCAAGGTTTAGTGATAAAACTACAGGTGGCTTTGTGCAGAAGCGAATTTTACGAACCCCACCTTGTTGTTACATAAACTGAGAGATTTAGTGCGAACAAGTTTAACAAGAGTTGGTAGGAAAAGTGAGAGTTGACCTCGTTGTTCACTGGAATTTTTTTAGCAGAGACGGTAAGAGAGCCAGTTATGACCCCACTTGCATCGTCTTTAGCGAGCCCACTGAAGTATCAACTGCTTTAAAGGTACCACAAAACGACTGTAGGTGGCCAGTGATCCGTACCCAGTACGTTCGGCCGTTAGTTGAAAAAATTGGGTTGAAAAGCTAACTCCACTTGTAACAAGCCGAATTTTATGATAAAATCGCCACAGGATGTGGGCTGATATTTCTTGCTGAATGTTAGAAACCCATAGAATCAGATATGCATTAAAGCATGGTGCAAGCGGGGAGGGGAGTAACACCAAAATAACGTCTATATTTTGATGCTGAGAGTAGACGGTCAGATCTACAGAATAGGTGATGTCACTCTGTCGTGTTGTGACTGATTCGCTTGTCCTACGGGCACGTAAGCGGATAACGGAATGACTGTCAGTGATACGACGTATAACAGAACGATAGTCAACGGTAACGAACAACGGACTACGGAAAATGCACGACTAGTTCGAGATGTCCCGGCCAACCCAACCACCCAAGGCTAACGCGTGAACACGGAGAAAAGACTGGCCTCCAGACAGAGTTCCTTTATGTCAATCAACCCGAAGACAACACGGTCACAAACCAAACCATATTTAAAGGGTTTGTGACCAACAGAGAGACCAATTAAAGGCGGACCAAATGATGAGCCGAATGGCACAGCAATAAGCGTAGGCGGGAAGTAGGCATGTGAACGTGGAGGCGCGTAGTTGGGATGCCAGAGATGTCACAAGCATTGAAGGAGGAAGTGGTGCATGACCGTGCCAAATATGAAGGGCACTCGCCAGTAAACTTTGTTAGCCTTTGTCGCACAGTATTTTGGGGGAACTGGCGACTTCCCAGACACCTCCCTTACGAAGATTGGTAGTAGCTGGTGCTCTTCTGGTCAACGTGAACGTCAACCGGTGGCCGGCGTTGTCGATGAGTTCGGCGTCTTTGAGGTCTTGTCTCGGCGGCCGGCAGTAAAGTTGGCGCCTCGGGTAGCTCGATCTTGTCCGATAGTAGATAAGCGGTATAGTTCCCTGGTCGTCATGGATATCCTTATTGACAGCATGGCGTAGCCGGAGCTGAGTTCAATCGTGGTCCCCATTGTTTTCCGCAACGGAAATCTCATGGAGCACCTTACACCGGCGTATCGTTATCACATATTCCGCCCACTGGTTGCGGTCGGGTCGACGATCATTGGTGTAGACAGGTGACTGAACTGGTAGGGAGGCCTTTCTGTCTGAAGAAAATTGTTTTCGTTCCGGTTACTTCGTTGAAATTATGGAGATCAGGTTTGTTCGCAGTTTACGATCCATAAGGCCTTTGACAGGAGATTAGTTATTGCTCAACAACTTGTTGGGAGTCGTCTGGTGGACAAGTGGGAGTTGCTTTGAGATTTCTTCCGACCTCCCCTCTCCACAGGTTTTGAGAGGGGCATGTTTCTTTGTTTCGACGAAGCGTTCTGCCTGTCCGTTTTACTACGGATGATGTGGAGGTGACCGAACGTGTTCCATGGCGTTGCGGTGGTGGGATTCTCCGAACTGACCAGAAGTGAACTGAGTACCATTGTCAGACACATTGGTTTCGGCGGGGCCTTGCTCACTGAACGGTCATCAAACAGTGTTGATAGTAGCGGTAGCTGTTGACGAAGTCAGTGGTTTCATCGCGGGAATGCGGACGCCCTGTTCCTCAAAGCGCTTGAGCTCTGGGTCCACAATTGTCAAAGCGGCATACGGTAACAGTCATTTCAAAAGAAAGACGGGTTGAAATCTGGGAGATAGATGCCGGATTGCTTGGGTCTGACAGCAGAGTCCTAGAGTTTCCTGGAACACTGGCGTAGGCCGTTGAGCGATTTGGGTTTTCGCATTACATGGCGCGGTAGGAAAGCGCACCTGGTTGCAGATTGCTCGAACTGGAAAATCGTATAGACGAATTGTTCCATCCAATCGAGCCCGAAAAGATTGAGATTCGAGCCAGAGACGTAACAGGAACTGTTAATAGTCGTGCCCCGGAATGAGACGCAACATCGTAATCGGCTGGTCAATTGAGAAAGGCCGCCACGGAAGCTCATGGCGGCTTGAGACATCCGTCGAACTGGAGGTCGGCCGAGCGTTCTCCAGAGATTTTCCGAAATGACTGTAATATCCAATGCAGTGTCCAAGAGCAATCGAACTGGAAAGCCATTCATCCTGACCGATACGAATTTCCGTCGAACAGCAGCGTTGGCGTGACAGGTGGTGAACAGAATTATGGATCTGGTAACGAATTTGGGTCTGAGTCTCGAGCTGAACTTGGGTTTGTACCGCCGCTTGCAGTTAGAGGGATCACTGTCAATTTACAGGGATTGACAGAATTCGTCCTTGTGTCCCAGTTGCTTAAGCTGAGAGCAACGGTGAAGTCTGCGAGAACAGTCATGATGAAAGTGCCAGGCGCCTCAATACTTGCACGGGGAATGAGGTGACTTCTTGGCATATGCGCGCAAAGGATGCGAGTCAAGTCGCGCGATAAGTGAACCAGGTCTGGGATGATGTGAGAGATTCTGGGCTCGCATACCATTGCCCAAACCGTGTATGGATGAACCGCAGCGCTTCGCGCGTACAACACCAGCGCAGCGTTCGACCATTGCAGAGTCATGTTTGAGATTGATGAGACGATGGCAGCCAGTGATGAGTGTCTGAAGCGTCTTCATGGGATCCTACTCGATCTTACGCAGCAAGCGAGTACGGAAGGCTGCGTCTTTCGGAGAGTGAAGACGGCAGACGAACACCAGACATTTCAGTTGATCCTCGGTAAGCGAATCAAGCTTGAAATGTTGACTTTCGCAATCAACCACATCGGCATAGGTGACGTAGTCGGTGTCGTCTGACTTGGACTGTTTTATACACTGGTACCTTGTGTTGAACACGGATGATTGGTCACCGAGAATGGACCACAAGATCTCAACCGTTTCCTCGAAGGAGTTGTCGTGTGGATTCCTTGGAAGGATGAAATTGACGTACTTCCCGTGCTAAACAGTACCGAGTTTGTTTAAGAGGAGGGGGAGAAGGACCGTCCACGGTTTGTCCTGCGTACCGAAATCGACATTGAACAAATCCTCGTACCATCTGAACCAGGCGTCAAACGTCAAACCATCCACAGCATCGTAATGAAATTCGGTGATACCGCTTGCGACGGCGTCAACTGATTGCTTCCCACCGGCCGACGCCGGTGGGGCCAAGTTTAATGTAGATAAACGGTCACTGAGCGCCTCGATAAGCTTGAGCCGCTGGGCGAGAAGACGTTTCAAATCTACGTATTCGTCAACCACAACTGAAAAGCACCAGACCCGTTCGCTAATATGTTGTATGGTTGAACAGTTTCTTGTCTTAACTAAAACACTGGGGAATCTATGAATCACGTGTAGCACTTACGCAAACTCACTCCAAAATGCATCACGTGACTGGTACAAATCGCCTTCAGTCAGTGGTTATTAGCGTTGTAGCGAAGTGTTGACACATACGTAGCCAAGTTAAGAAAGAAATTAAGTGACAGGACAAGTGTCGATCAAACTTAGATCTAAGGGTGCAAGTATGCGAAATGAAACCGAAATACCTAACAACTCTGTTCAAAACAACAATCTTCACACAGCAGCATTCAAACGTGGAAGTACTCCAGAAATAAGCAGTTAGAAACGCTGCTAAAGACGGATGAATCTCATACTATTTGGACAACCGAAGTCAAATATCCACGTTAGTGCAGTCGAAAGCATTACTGTAACCAAAAAAACAGGAACGAACCGTCCTGCATTTGCATATGGAGGATGAGAAAAGTGAGCTGGTAAGGCATTACAAACCAGCAACACTGAATCAAAACTGAAAACATACAGTGATACGAATCCGTGTAGTTTTCATGTAAAATTAGATGTTCAAGGTCTTGTGAGATTTTCTGACGTCAACAAACGTGCGTGCAGACGGTCTAAAGTTGGATGGGCCATACTGTTGCATCTGTGTAATGCGAGTGGTACTCTGACATTGAATGATTTCTTTTATTGTAATACACTCATCTGATACGACCAAAAAGGCCTGAACCGAATGTTTGCACACTATTTGACTGGCTTTACTGAAGAAAGTAAAAGGAAGCTCATCGGCCAAGTGTTTTGAGTCCGCCAGTGCTTGCCTTCCACTAGTGGAAAAATTTTGTGGGTTATTCACGAAAATCAGATGAGGATGGGCTACATTCGTGTAGCCGAAATAACTGACATGCTTACTGACATACAAAGCCCCATTTTGACTACGTGTTTTCCCTTCAGTGAAATAAGGATAAGCCTGTTTCATCTTCCATGGTAGTCTACACCTTCAGGCTTCATCTCGCGGATGCACGTTTAATTGCTTCTGGGGCTGTCTACTCACTGCTAGATGAGGATGGCACACCTGCACACAATACTCATGCTGTGGCGAAAATTTCACTGTGCACAAAGAGACAGAATCACTGGCCCTGAGGAAACTGCTACCTTGATCGGAACCAAGGCTTAATTTGCGTTCCGAGCTACTGCTAATCAATGGGTTGAGAATTCTGAACTCAACGGAATCTCTTAGCTTGTGGCCTCAACCACCTGTAAGTCCGGCTTTTTTGGATCTGTCCACGCTTATTATCACTGACCGACAGTTCTGCACGCTTTTGATTCGGATTCAAACGTATGGAAATCTCAGCGGAATACTCCACTAATTTTACGCCTTTCGCAAACACTTTGAAAGCACACGTTTGTCAGTAGGTTTGTTCTGCGAGTCAAATTTCACTCAGATTGTCTTGTGTAACTTAACTTTTAGGTATTGTAACCAGTGTGTTTTCTCGATGTATTAGATATATCCACCATAGTAGAAGCTTGCGCTCTCCATTTGCTTAGTACTTAGTAGTATCTCATTTTCATACTATCGTACGGCTTTCACTTTCGTGAGTTATCGCATTGTTGTAATGAAACTTGACATTAAACCTAAATGACGATAAATTCTACGCCATGGATGGTCTATGCCCCCTTTGTAGGGACCCCGTGTGTCCTAAGCCATTCAGTGGGGGTACTCGGTGCGAAAATCATGAGAAGTGGTGGCAAACGTGTGCTTCAACCTCAACAATATTGCAGTAAGCTTATATGAACAGTAAATGCAGTCGAGGAGGGTATGACGGCGCTGCTTCTCAACAACAAATGTTTTCTCCCGATTGGTGCAGAGCTCTGGAAAACACTGCAACGTTGGGAAGGGGGTGACTGCCATGGAAATTTCTTTCGGAAAATGGCAGCCTAATACAGAGGACGCAATTGCAGAGAAACGAGAATAGGCAGCTTCTGCGAAGTGGAAGATCAAGGGCCTTTTTGATGGCCTCGTGAAAACGCAGATCCTCAGTAATGAGGAGACAGTCATCAAAGACAGTGAAACCAGAGGAAAAATTGATGGGTGACGAATAATGTCCGAAGAAAAGAAGCGTCTGCCAGCACGACAACAAAAGTATTAGTATGGTAGATGGTTGCAGGTTAAATAATTCAGACAAAAATCAAACCGAGCACACCAGATAATTATCGGGCTCACACAAGACTCCCGGGACTTTGGTGTATTTGGCAGGACGTTAGTGTCCCTGCCAAAAATTACACCATAAAGTGTTCTGGCCAGAACGTGGATGCACCAGAAAGATGTAACTGTTTTAGCGACTCCGTCGGCCCAACGCAATAGGCATACCGATTTGCAAGAAAATATCATGGACATTAAGCTCTATGAGGTCTTGGTCGTGGATCGAACGACGGCGAATATATCAAACACGACAATCGTATTCAGTGAGCGACATACGGCTGGACGTCGAGGTGAAAGAAGTAAAAAACAGATTACACGAAAAAATTGCGCTTCGGTTTTAGAACAGGACAAAAGTCTGGGATGTTTGGGAGGGAGCGGTAAGATTCGAATGTCACAGTGGGATTGGATAGAAACACTGATTTGACAATAGATTAGACGAAACCTGGGGTGGCAACTGTTGTTCCAGCCTGTGAGCTTTTGTGTACCAGCCTAATGGCCCACCTCGGACATAACGTAACTAAAGATGACTCTCAATCGACGGCAGTCGCAAGAATCGTAAACTTAAGAAATAAGAAAAATGGTTGAGTGCCTTTAGTCAGAATAGAGGCAGATTGAAGTTACTAAAAGTGACAAACTGAAAAGAGTTAGAAAAAATATCTCCAAAATGTGAACAGCCCCTTCGCGTTCTCCTTCCAAGTTAAATCTCGGTTCCGATGAAAATCTGGACCATTGCTACAGCAGAAGAATCAAAAGCTTCTGTATAAAACTGCGCATATATTGGTAGGGAGCGTATGGACCACAAGAAGAGCAACGATGTGCCCCATGCCATAGCTGTGACCTGATTGTGACTGAAACCTGAAGTGACATTTGAAAAACTGCCTTCTGCAGCGCTTTTACACCAGCTGGCAGGACCGAATGAACGGCAGTTATGTGTGGGGGTTCTTGCTGTTGGTAAGTAATCAGTGTAAGCAACGAGAAGCACCCCGTCTCAAAAAACATTTCGAGCGCACAGGTAATTTCTCGCTACTTCCAAGCAGATGGTGGGAGACTGCTCATCTTTATCACCTGTAGGAGGAAGAAGACAAAGATCCTCCAAGTATCCTAAACGCTTCAGATAGTGAGTCGGCGAACCTCGTGGCAGCTGTGACTTTTCGCCTTCTCTAAACCTCCTGAGAGTGCCAAGTAGCCAACATATCCATGCCCATGCCTCATTTTGACACGAGCATACATCACCCATGTTGGATATCCCAGTTATGGGGTGTGAAGGTTTCACCGTCGACTTGGAAAACTGAGGTTCTTTTTGAAAAGGGCGACCACCGTTCCACCAGTTTCTATGTTCACGTGAACGGATGGCCCGCTTGACAAGGAAAAACTATTTATGCCTTCTGTCGAATGGATATGACGCTGCCTTTGGAGGCTGCGCAAGCTGCATTTTGGGCTTCTCGGGGTTAAAACGCTTCTCTCAAGGATCCGTGGAAGATCGCCAGAAAGGGTTCACAGGTTTCATGGATCAGTTTTCACTGTTGGTACTGAGATGAGTTTGAGATTGTCTGCTCTAGAGACGATCGGCAAGGAGCCGAGCGCTTACGTTGAGAGATAGGTATTTTGGAGGCAATGAAACGATCGACGGTGGCAAGCCTTGTTCGTAGATGGAAGGCAACCACGAGGAGCTTTCATCTTCATTCACAGTCCAAAGTGCATGCAGTCACTGATTAAGAGCACTGATAGAAAGAAGGGGTGAATCCATCACGGATGCAGCTGAAAATTCCAAACTCCTCAAACTATACCGGGGTGGTTCGGGGGGACGACGATGTAGAAGCAAACTTGCACTAGCCAATGGGGTCACGGCTCCAGTAAACTCAATCGTAATTAAATGGAAAACACATCTTTCTGAGGAGAAGTTTGGCGAAATCTTGAAACTGCACAGGTCTCTGACCTGTGCAAGAACCGACAGCATCCGACTGAGAATACTTAAGTCATGGGCGAAAGCTCTACAGTGTCCACTGTGATAGTTTTTTAGAACCACCGTAATGGGGGAATTCGAGGTGGGTGGCGCATATGCACTGTGGTTGCTATTCATTAGAGGGGCCAGAAAAACATAACTTCCAGTCCAGTACGCCTGACGAATACACTTAAGAAAGGCTCCAAAATACTAACAAGGGACAAAGTTTCAACGTATCCAGCTGAAACCGTCTCCATAGATCTGCACGTGGTTTTTCGAAAGCGAAAGGTTTTCTGTCCAATCTTTTTTTGTTTGGTGTATGAGGTCATATGAAGATCAGAGAAAGGTGAGAATGTCGAGGTACGCCAAGTGGATTTCAGCGAAATTTTTGAATGTGTAAACAGCCGTCATCTCACCCACAAGATAACGTGGTTTGATATCTTCAGCCAGCTAAGTTGGGTAGGCACACAAGTTCTTGTCTAGCGAACTTTTCAGATTGAAGGTTTGAATTGGACTCACTGAGGTAGGTACAACTTATATTGGCGTCCCCCAGGGGTCCGGTTTGGGTCCTGCAACTTTCGTGGAGCTTATGGATGTTCTAGTGACGGAGGTTGATGATACTTGCCTCGTTTATGCGGGTGATGTTAAGATGGCAGCGTGAGTTATTAGGACAATGACTGAGTGATTTCCCAATAGGAGGTCCACTATGTGTCTCTGAGTGCCAAGTCGTAAGTGTCATCTCGAAACCTTTACAAGCAGGCAACTCCCGGGATCTCATCACCATCAATCGTGTAAAACATGCACCAGACCTGTGAACTCAAGGCGTAGTGGCTGCTCACAGGCTCCCGATTTCAGCCTCTCTGAGTTCGGAATTATGTGGTGGGAATTTGGCAGCTGCGGTGGCGGCGCCGCAGAACATTACTGTATCGAATTTTTGAACTACAATCATGTGAAAATCAGACCCAACCCAATTTCCCTAAATATTCACCCCTCTTCATTCAACCTTCACTGTTTCTGGACGTTAATTGGACCTTGACCTAGACGATTTTGTTTTGTCACGTCAATTCGATAGTTGTGTGAATAACCAATTTTCGGGCATTGTACTTTATTTGAGTGGTGCGTGCACCCCTTTTTGGAGCTCGGCTTATCCCCATTGTTTTGAACCTGTTGACTGCTCGGAAGAGCTCTTTTGAGTATGAACGCCTTACTGTGTGATCATGGTTCATATTTAGCCTGTTCAGCAACAAATTGTAACCCATTCCCTGAAAACGATCTGTCGATCGATACTGTTGAGGTTGTCTGAATATTCACTTTGACAATTTGTTCAGTAGTACCGTGGCATTGCGATCCAATCTTGCTTTGAATATTCGGGATCATTGGTTTATTCTTACACGTTGCTCAACGTCTTCGTGGATGGTCGTACAATTACTACCAATAGCGTTTGGTTGGGCCATCTGAGGTCTACCAGCGACGGTCAGCTGCTTTCTTCATTACTCCTTTTTTACACCATGACTCGTTGCACAACAGTAAGAGTGTAATAAACGTCTCGGCCGATAACAACCCAGAAAATACTTACAATGTATCGCAAAACATCTTGTCTTGTTAAAGTTGACAATGAATGGCGCTGCAGCCGACAATAAACACTGCATATCTTGCCATCTCTGTTTACCACATGTATCTAATCCGAGAATCCTGAGAATCGACTCACAACTTCAAAATGCGGTCTTGAAGAAATGGACCTTTAAGAGAGCCCTGCAGTAAATCTGCAGTTACTTCGAGGCCCAACACGGAGCGAGGGAAGGCGCTGCGTCAACTGTAGTCTACCCAGAAAAGGGGGTTGCAATTGACGATGGTTGGTAAGGCGGCGGCTGTGGTGGTAGTAAAAAAACTGGGAGAAGCTTCCGAAAACCTTTATTTGTTGACTTCTGAATCTGTCGAGTATCACACACGCCACTGGAAAAGTCAGCCGTGCAACACTCTCTACAACAAATGCCCGCTGGAACATCCACACAAACAACTGACGTCTCCGTAGGTCCCTCAAATCATCCGTTCGCCCGATTCCTGGTAATATAATCGTGAGCTCGACTCTATCAAACTCACAAGGCCTGCAGAACGGATCCCAGAGGCCTCGTCAGGCTGAGGTTACCTATACTAGGATGCTTAGAACAATCGTTGACCTTCGGTTTGATACTCTGAGAATGTAACTCCTGCGGACGGGCCGAAAAGAAAATGCTGGTAAAGTTAGTGCCCCACATGTCAGTCGGTAGCTCAATGCACCTTAATCGACATGGGCTTTGATGCAGTTATCAAAAGAGTGTGCATATACGGCGGCGGTTATCTAGAATCTAATAAACTGTCGCAGATATGCGATTCTGGGAGCCTTGAACCATGCCTCTGAACTGAAGTTTTCTCATGTGGAAACACGGGGTTTCTTTTAACCACTTGACCACAGCGGTAGGTTGGTGTGTGTTTCGGTATATCCTTATGACTTTATTTTGTGTGCGGAGAACAGCGTCCCTTGTTGTAAGAGGATTGCATATAGCCAGATAGACGGAACTCCTCATGTTAGTCTGTTAAGTCCAACAGCAAACGGTCTCCTGGGGATATCTGGGCGGTAAGTTCGTAACCATATAGCCAAACGGTTACCGTTCAAACGATCTGTTCATTATATGGTTTTACTGACGTTTTAAACTATTTTTTCTCATGGTATCCATTCAAATCTGCGTTTTTTCGCAAAGTTGAGTCAAACAACAGTTTGGCACTTTTAGATGTTTTTATTACCAGACGTTTGGATGCTACGGTGCAGCAATGCGTTCACTGCGTGGCAACGTGGGTGGCCAAAAAATTCAGTTTTTCAGCTACACTGCAGTTGCTTACACACTTGGCCTGGTTATACCCCTGTTTCATGGAGCCGGGAACATTCTCACCATTGATAAGCTGAAGACAGAACGGCAGGTGCTAAGAAAACGTTTGCCTGGAAACGGGTAATCCAGAAAGTTGTCAAGATGCAAGATAAGTTGATTACAAGCAACGGTCCATTATTGGCGGATCGGAAAGCATATATACTTCTGTTTCATCATTTGAATTTAATCATCTGTTCAGTCATATCCTGTGCAAACTGGACGTGTGCACCTGAGCTGTTGTGCTTAGTAGATGTCACTAGACGACCAGTTCGGCACAGCCGCGAACGCAGTTTGTCAACTATTTGCGTCCGCCATAATTTGCATCAGTTCACTTGCAGTTAGAGTGATGTTCACATGGATAAAACCTATAAACAGTTCATGTGGTGAATGGCTGAACGCGTTCTGAGATGGCTGAACTGGCCATCGATAAGCTATCCTCAACCTTGTGGAGCGGATACCCGAACTCCAAGGTCACTGATCGCTAAACGTGTCGTGATGACGGGTTACCGTGTCGACCAAGTGAATCAACTCAGACCACATTTGTACAATCGGAGATTAAACACGCCGGCTTTACGCAGAACGCATGTATTCAAAATGATGAGCCAGCGTTATTTGCACAAAGGTAGCTGGGACAACCCATCCCGTAGAGCTGATCCCAATAACACCGTACTTGAAGTTTGCAGAATTCAAGCTTCCGTCTGTCCTTATTAACATGATTAACATCACCCGTACGTTTTACATTTGCACTCAATGATATTCAACGAAGCGTTAACATATCACACCTTATGCCTTCTATCCGTCCGGATGAGGTCCTGTCGTGTTACCGCCGGGTAGTATCAGCTTCAAAGACGTCTCACGCGCAACACTTACTTTCAGCACAGGGCATGCAATCCATATCCAGCTCTTTTGTGAGATAGTCCTTCGACTCGTCTGCACGCGTGCATGAACCAGTCAACCAGGTTGCAGCATGAATGAACGCCTACTGACTAGGCTGAGTTCCTGCGAACGGACCAGATACTCACAAACATATAATGGTCCCCGTACCCTTCGAACTCAGTGCCCTCGATGTCATTCAGATCCTGTTAATTCCAGCGACTGACACACAAACCCGAATGCGTGTCTCAGTTAGACAATTTCAAGACAGACTGCGTACAGAAAAGAACGTCTGGATTATACCTTTTAGCCTCAGGACTGTCTCAGTAGATGAGTGAAGCCATGAGCAAGTGAAGCCATGCGCAAAGGTAAACTGCCTTCCTCAAGAAAGCCCAGTAGCTGAAAACGGCGTCAACGCAGCAGAACTTTCATAGCCTTTGTCAAGAATCGACCTCTATGGGATCAACGACCGCCAACATACAGTTCCAAAAAATGTGAAGTCAACTTACAGTCTCAAAAAATTTGAAACAAACGATATGAGCGAGACAAAAGGTAAACCGACACGTACCTGATGAAATAATAGTGAATGTGAAAAACATTTTCTCCCACATATCCCACCTAACTGGGAGTAGCCAGGACCTCGCATACTGGAAGATTGGGTGAGCGAATCATCCATAACAGTGGAAAGAAAACATGCACCACCAGAAAACCACGGCAAAATGTTCTGCTTCTCGCAATAAAAAGCGAATGAGGGTACACTTCATGTTCTCAAAACAGCGTACACAGAAGCGAGCCTTGGCCTTTTCGTCGTCATGGCGGAAGATGAATTGTTGAATCCAGCAATATGAAAGTACTTACTTTCCGGAAAGGTTTCACCAATATGAAAGGCGGAATGCGTTTCCACTATGTTGTCGCAACTTTTTAGATTGCTTAACTTGTCTATGGAAGTGAAAAACCCCAGTGACCGGAAAAAGTACATGACGCCTCCAGTTCGTAATTAATTATAACGTTGTGGACGACTTGATGCCATAGGTGACATCCTGAAGCGTGCACAACAAAAGCACGTATCTCATCGCGGCTTTCACAAAACCAGATCACGGCAGGTCATACGCTGGTGGATAACTGACACGGACGCTGCCGTGCCCAAGCGAAGTTTTGTCTTATTTATCCGAGACATTCAGTGGCACGGATCGCGACGTCTTAGCAAAGAGACTTGGAGCACTAGGCTTCCGAAGTGCTCTGACTAAAGAGACTGAGGAATACGTGTGAGAGTTTCTTCTAAGTATATGACGACAGAGTACTATGCTGTGGCGTGACACATACTAGCTTGGTTCCATGAGGGTCATCTTCTTGCAATGCTAAACTTTGCATTATTCGCAGTTGAAGTACCCGGCCTGGTATGCAATAAAATACTCTTGTATGCGGGCAATAGCGAACCAATTTGTTAACTTTGCACTAAACATGATGGAAATCAGTACAGTATGGAATAAGCACCATTTTGTGTTGGGGTGCTCAAAATATTCCCCGTTCAACTTCACTGGGATTGGGGCGCTACCAACTGCAAATCAGGTAGGCATTTTTGTGTGTGAATGAATGCCTAAATATGATTATCCGGAAACTGTGTTCACAGAGAATCTTTTTAAATCTATCCTCGGCCTAACTTTCTTACGCTTATTTGGGGGCTACATATGAGATGATAATGGTTACCACCTGCCGGTGTGACTAAATCCGAGAAAGTTTGGACTCGTTTGCTACTTACGTCTGACCCAACTCAGGAATCAACATCCAAGCTCGCCCTCTGCCCATGGGGCACGGTATTTCTGCCGCAGAAGGGGTCCAACGCAAGAGCACGAAATTTACAATCGCAGTGTATCACAAATTCTATCTAGGTAGTCTTCGTACGCTAAACTTGTTTAGTCGTAAGAACCAGCCAGCCCGTCTGGACCTGGTATTTTTTCGTATGATTCTGCATAAACAGCTCCACATAAGGAGCTTGTGTCCACATTGTTTTCACGGAAAGCTAGCGCCACCCTCTTCAAAGCTGAAAGGGGTTGTTGCTTTCTAGCGAAAGTTTGTTATCCATAGAACAAGATACCATATACTATAGTATAGACAACCGGTAAACAAACTCAAAAAGGATGGTCCGAATAGTAAGTTGAAAGGGTATTCCACGGGAGTATGTTGAGTTTCAACTTGTTACTTTTGTTGGGCGTCTCGTTTCAATCTAGTGACCCAGTGGTTGTTCAGCCTCATTACTGGTATTGGTATATTCGCTGAGCTTGGCATTCAGGTTGCGCATATACTAATACCAAAACCACCAACCCGAGCCTCCAACAACACCACCACTGTTCCCAGCCATCAGAAACCACATTTCTGTTGGACAAACGTCTCATGCATTTTTGGTTGACCATTATTCCACTTCTTTTGACTTTATTTCCAAACATACTATCGACACCGTTCGGCGAAACCAAGGCAGGGGCCCACGCGTGGCCATAAACCACCCCAAAATAATGTCAAGTTGCTGAGGTGAAACGTCACCCACTCCAGCGCCACCGAATAATGGCCATCATGCCCAGGGGTACCCGCCTTTTGCTAATATGGTTCATAAGCTATAGAATGCAGCCCAGTGGACCTGCTAGTAACTTTGCCTATCGTTTTACTCATCGTACAGACAGCCAGACCTCGACAGAAAAATTGGGGGGTCAGAGTGGTGACATTATTAAATACTTCAACGAAACCACGCGCGAACTGTTAAGTAAGGTGAATGTCCGGGTCGACCTCTGCCGACAAGGAAGATCCAAGCGAGCACTAGAACGTTTAGGTGCCATTTTCATTAATAACGACTAAACCGTTGATATCTCAGAGAATGTGGCTCACAATAATGTATAAGACGTAGGCTTAGTGTGCAGCAGCAGGTAGAGAATTGGCACATGCGCTGGCGCGCTACCCTTAGTGTCAGTTAGTAGATTTTTATTCAAAAGGCAAAAAGAATGAATACGATGGTACTGAGGTTTTTGGGACTTCAGGGATGATTTTGCTGAAGAACGAAAATTTGTGCATTCCGCAGAACTCGCTGTCTGAGGTCTGTGGCCAAGTTTTGGATTAGCATGAAAGACCCACACCACTTCCGACCGCAAGTTTCAGTTAGCTGTTTGGTGGAGCACTTCGGTCGTCCTCCGCCTTTCTTCCGTAGGATGGCTGCGGAGGGACAGTCAGCATTGACTGCGAAAAGTTCTGAAGTCCAGGGAAAGAAACGCTGGGGCTTGTCACCGTGGGAATACAGACTTCCTGACTACTAACCGCCGTCCTAAACATACGCTGAATTGAGGTCTAAAATGTTAGTCATTTCAGTTTGGCTGTCTCCTCAACGGTATGAATTTCTAAACGCGCATCTCTATCCACACTATCCTCCGGGATTTTTGCACTGTCGGAAAGCAACTAAAGAATATTTTTGCAGGCGTTTATATCCCCAGTTCCTCTTTCTACATATCATGTTAATATTTCACTAAGTTTCTTTTCAGGCTTAATAAAAAATCACCCTCTTTCCTACAACGTCCCAGCACACCAAATATTTCGTTCTACGTTCATCATCTTACCACCTTGTCCGTAGCACATGGTTCCTCTATGTCCGGGTCGGCATTTTCCAGTTTGTTTTTCTTGGATTCAACGTCGTTTCTTCTGCTCGCCAGGTACTCCACATTAGAAGGTCATCATGACTGATTCAGATAAAAGAATGATACTCGATTTGGACGAGGTTTGGTTCTGTGAATCCTGTAAAAGTTGATTACTATGTGCAGCGGATAAATAACACCTGGTTCGTGCGCCCCTGTGAAGGCTTTCGAGACACTAATACTAATGAACTGCTATTGAATCGTTCGCTAACGATTCAAGTTCACATCGAGTTACGCGTAATCTGCTGATCCAGTAAATGCCTCTCAGTATTCAACGACAAAGATAATCTATCCTCGAAACGGTTAACGAGAAGGCGCTCGTAATAACTGGATTTAATACGGTACTAATTGAACCAATGTACAAGAAAATTGTCTCTCACATCGAATGTGAAAATCCTTGGAAATCAAAAAAAGAAATTGCCCGCACAACAAATTAGCAACCAGGCACCGATCAACAATGGTGGACGATGAAACGGATTGAGCTCACTTAAACAAAAAGGTCATTGGTTTGGTCAGAGCAAAACGACTGTTCCTGCATCGAGGAACGACGGGAATCATAAGTTACTCAAGGAAAAATATGGGAGAAAAATGTCTAATTTCGGTATTTGGAAGTTTACAGGGCTCGGACTAAATAAAAGTAATGGAAACGGTCAAAGTAGGTTGTGTAAGAACAAGGAGGAGTAATGTATCTCATCTGGGTAGGGCGTAGGGCCACCTTTCAAGATCAAGAAAACCTCAGCGATCTCAAAATAACGCAACAAACCTTGACAGAATCAACAACCGCCGTCAGACCTGTGAAAATTCAGGGTGAATGTCTCTTGTCACAAAAATAGAAATATACTCATAACATGCCCTCACCAAAGAGCTGACTGTAAAAAATGTGGAGAGCAAACTGACCCGCAAAACACGGTTGAACTATTAAACCCAATAAAAAATAAATAATTGTAGTAGAGAACAACGGTGAGAGCAAAAGGCAAGCTGAACTTGAGGTAGTCGAGAGAAATTAGTGTACATCAAAGAATCAGAGGGGAGACTAAAAGATGTGGTGCCACTCGATGATCGAACAAGCGCAAAAGAATTAAGATGCTGTCAACCCGTGACAACACTACCAAAGTTCTGAATAAATTACAAGGTGGTTGGAATACTTGGCAAAATCTTTTCCATGATAGATAGCTGAAGAAATGTGACCAATGACAGAAGTGACGTTCAAATCTCCTGATGCAGTAGATACGAGAAACGGAACGACAATGAGAAGGAGGTCATACCTAAAGCCCACTGGGCCACCGCTTTTCCTCGTGAGTGATCCCAGGTGAAACCTGGGTCTGCTAACAACATCAATTCCAGACGGCCGAAAATGGATAAAAACCATCAGGAACAACAAAAGCTCCTGTGGTCATAGTGTAAGTGAGAAGAACACGAATGCCTACCAATCAAACTGGACTGATTAATCAAACATTAATTATGCCCCCGTGCTCTTGACTCCGTACACTTTAATCACACAACAGTCGGCCAACAGAGGCACCAAAATCACAAATTACAGGCGTCCACGTTGCGTGAGATAAGTGTGATCGTATCCAATGTCCTTGAGAGGAAGGGGTTTTTGTCCTGAAAGACGAGAAAAGTGTCATCATGTACAGCGAAGCAGCCCTTGTGAAACCACGAAAGTGATGGGGAGCTTGGAATTGCAGGTAAAACGCCTTTACGCGCCAATAGCCCTGACCTGATACAGTCGCATTTTCAAAAGAGTGAAAAACCTCCTACCGCATTACCCGTTGCTACCTTATACACTGCTAAGTATGATCAGACCCAAATGCCGTCTGCAATGGTCACACAGACAACTAATAGAACTGATAAAAACCGGAACAGAAAACCTTATGTTAACCTACAGAGCAACTCTGAGAACCACGAAGTGGACTGGTCACTTGAAGGCCACAGCGACACACAGCAACAGCTCAGTTCACCACGAGTCACTTTTGCAGGAAAAGCCAAGTTTGGTACCTCCTTCAGATCGTATTACGAATTTTGTGGCGGACATCCACAAATGCGCTCTCACTTTTCAATGACCCCTTTAGGACTGAATCCACCCAACGCCGTGAAACAAAGAGAGTCCAGAGCATCCGCAGCCTGCCCATCCCACGAGGCTCAACCATCATACATCACCCCCACGTACCCGAAGAATACTGGGGGAAGGGGTGGGGAAATCGATTTCTAACGTATCGTATTCCAGAAAACACTCTCTACTCCAACTGTGGCTCAATCCGGAAGGCGAATACCCATAGTCTCCGAGACCGCACGCTAGAACTGGTTTAGCAACTGGATCAGCTTATTTGTCCGCAGAACATTTTTTGTTATACGGATGTGTTCACATCGATACTTTTGATCGCATGACGTGACTAATTTTTGAACCGTGCGCTTTTCCAGCAGGAAAGAACTACATACATGAATAGGACACACTGGTCGAAACATGCTCTCTCGGAAACCCACTCGAGCGACACCGTTTCCATGGGGCTCCCTTTCAAATGAGTACCCGGTGAGAACTAGCTTGATCAGTTTGCTTCAGTCGAGCTTGTGGTGGCTGACACTAGAGTGTGGCAGAACTAAAACAGTGACAGGCAAGCTGTCTATTGATCTCTTCAATCTTTTTCTCTGTGTTCACTCCTATTTCGGGTGTCATCCAATACTGGGACGCACTCCTTACTTGTCCATTAAGCACATATTTTTTCTGCTTCCGGAAAACCTACTCGGTGGGCTTTATTGAAATTAAATCGAAAGCGTATTCGTAGCAATTACTAGGATTCCCCCAAACCAGACTGCTTGTATTATCCGCACTGAATGTTGACATCGCTCACTTCGTCATGCGTTGTGATTGTAACGGACTCTTGTGTGCGACCTATGGAATCCTGTTGCTAATGACCAATATATCAAGAAGTCCTTTTAAAGTTCCGGATGTACAACTGAAGATCTGTTAACTGCACACTGCTCACCCTACCATTCACCGCTCGCCAGATTGTTCGAGGCTCACGCAAGTCATTCAAAGTTACCTAGAAGTTGTTAGTCATTTGCCGTCACTCCGACCAAAAATGAACGCAAAAAGAAGGCAACCCCGAACCCAATTCAGCGCCCGACTACAAAATGGACCAGAGGCCCACTTATCTGGGTAGTCAAAATGGACCTGAATAAGTCTGATCCAGAGCTTTGATGAATAAAAGAGGACGTCTTGCGCATCCACAAGGCTCACTCATTCCAAGCACTCCTGCTCCTCTGGCCTACTCAGTAGTGAGCACCCAAATGTGTTAGTAGGTAGTTTCTGTTTTCAGCATCAGTGTAAACTATACTTCGTCGGCGTTATTCTTTTATTTTCATTATCTCGTGCTGGATCAACCTGTTAAGTGGTATCTTTTTAGCCCCGACTTCTTACACGTTCAACCTTTGATTGAATGAATATCTCCTGGATATCCCAGGCGTTTTCAGCTCCCCGATTTTGCCAACCAACTTCCGATATGGAAGGTAATCAGTACAGAACATAGTGGCTGGCTGGTTGCAGAATGTCTGTTTGTGTCTTATGTTTGGCACACTTTCGATTGCCTGAATAGCTCGTCAGAAAGGCCTCTATTTACATGTTATATTGAGGGCATTGTGATTTACATGAAGTCGATGATCAGATTCTTACACCACATTATACCTTTAACACAATTCTTGCTTATATTGAGTGATACTACCCACGTCCAACACATGCGTAGCGTTTCTGTTCAACTCTAGATTCCGAATCTGAGCAGAACCGCCAGTTCGTGCCACCCAGAAGCTATTCAGTAGCAAGCCAAAAGCCTCCAGTTGTATAAGCAGTTGCTGAGAAAACAACGTGCGAAAATCATAAACTTAATAAATCTACAAGGTTCAAGGCCGTGGCGGGCGCCTTATTTTCCCATGTGGAAGAGGGACAAAATTACTACCACAAACCTATCGCGTATAGCCCTATTAATACCGTGGAATGATTGAAAATCCTGGTGAGCCAACGCCAGCCAACCCTACTTCGATTACGCACAGCCGAATTCCTTATCCTCTTGCATCGCTCTGTAGCACAGGAACTACAAAACACGTTGAACAAAAAAGTAGTAAACTCCATGTGGCTGGGTCTCACGTGTTGATGAATTGCAGCCGTCCAGTGGTAGGAACCACGAAAGCTCGAAGCCCTTAGTCGAACGTCATGATTACACAACTGTTCTTAAACTCAGAAGGCGAGTTGCAAACACACACGGACGTACTCACCTTCTTAAGTTGGCTGGACACAGCCTCACTATCTCTAACGCCGCGGAGTGTGAGAGAAAGCTGCTATGTCAGAAGGAAGCGGGAGGTAAGTTGAGAAAATATCTCCATTGAAGTCTATTCATCTCAGACCTGGAAGATAAACCTCCGCCGCTCAGTTTTCACAAATTCCTCAGCGCATACGCCCTCGGCCAGTTTGTGTCACCATTGGCCAGATGGAAAACATTGAGGCAATAGTGTTACCGGCAACTACCCTCCTCACACTCAACGACTCCTATATGAGCATGAACCCGACCATCCCTGGTCGATCTGGAAGGTCTGATGAACCTGAAAAGTCCCTCGTATAATCGCTCATTTAATTTGGTTGGACAGGCGTAAAAGAGTTGGAAGGTCCGAGTGCGATGTTTGCTCACAAGCACGGTAACAACCATCGGGGGGTTGTACGAGCCAGACCCCGCGTGAGCGTATAAAAGCGTGGAGCTAGGCCCGCTTAACACCTTCCGTGCCAAACATGTTTGAGCCTAATTTCAAACGCCGGAATATTGTTTATCACTCTCCTTACGGCATGCAAGTTGTCCAAAGTGCTTCAGAGGTTGCACACGTCCCAAACCCACTCCCTGCCAGAGCTCCGAACTCAAGTAGATAAACCACTGTCCGAACGTAGAAATTCTGTTAAGGTGGAGCCCAAGGGACTTCAACAATACCGGAGGTCACCATTTTCTTCTCGCATCCCACACATTGAACATCCTGGCACAGCTGGCCCTGAGCCTGTCTACGTGCCTCAAAAAATACCTGCTGCTTACCTAAAGACAGACACTATCAACGATGAGTCTATATACGTACACATTTCTAGTTGGTAGCGTGTGCTAATCAGTGTTCTTTCTTTGACTAGGCAAGTGCAGTACTTGAGATAGCCTGCCAATTCAAACAGACTAAAGATTGCAAGTGTAATGGCGATTTGGCTAGCAGTCAACGTCCGACGAGTAGATGAGCCTACCTCGTGACCCTTCCGTTCTCAACGATGGTTCGGCGAAAAGAACAGGCGTAACTGTCTGCACGAATATTGAAGTACGCCGTCTTAAACGAGGACCGAACCCTGCTGTAACTCGACGAATCCTTGTGGATAATTGTGAAATCTCATCGGGTACGTGTCGGCGTCAGCGTCATTTACCCTGCCCCGTTCGGAGCACTCTGATGGGACGAAAGATTGCACGTTGCCATCAGACGAACTACTACAGCCCGAATGTGTCACCGCAGCTGTCTTCTGGCAAACTCAGCCCCTCGCAAGCAGGTCTCGCCAGTGGGCTCATCTCCGGTACTGCGACCACAATCTCATGGGGGTAACCGGGAATCTCTCAGCACGCCAATCAGCCCACACGTCAGGCAGAAAGTCACAGACCGTCTGGGCTAGACATATTGTTAATTACCGAAATTCGCGTGGTAGAGACAGTCACAGTTGCAGTGCCGTTGAGTGCGAGTGACCAAGTCCTAGTCAGTTTCTGTCTAATACGTGATGTTCAACTCGTGCGGTATCTAGTTCTAGATCTATGCAGCTTCGGGCGAGCCAACTTTTGAAAGGTATGCGAACGCTTGACTTAAGCCAGCTGGCCACCACCTGGTAAGCATATGACCTCCAATATTTCACATCTGAGTATTGTGAAAACTAGTCAAGTCCGATTATGAAATTCACGCCCACCTGCAATTCGCTTCTGCTCAAACCATCAACCAAGCATCCAATGGAAGAGAAGTAGGCTTGCGTGATGTATTTGTTCCCAATGGGGTTGGGACCTTATAGCTGGCATAAAAATGTCATCGTAATCAGCGTACAACAGCCGTACGCATCAACTGAAAGGCCAACCAACTATAAGTAGCAATATCATGAAAGTTCTTCTGGGCATACGGCCCTCATGACCAGCACAAAAATTTCTGTACCTTTACTCGTGAGATGTTCAGAACACTTCTGCTTTAACGCTGGGGCAGTAGAGATACTACATGCTAAGTATGCATCTAGCTTTAGCAGCTCAGGCAAGACAGTGCCATGCGCCACGGATTTTCTCCGTTGGATTCATCGCTCACACTCATCATGGATGACGCATACGCTGACCTACTGCTACCGCGCGATGATAAACACCCGGGGCTTGATGAGATATCTGTGTCATGCTGCAAAATGTGCATATGAGCTGGCGGGACCGCCTGCTTGCGTGCCCCAACACATATTACACTATATATATCTCAACCTCTTGGAAACACGGCGTCATCTGTCTCACTTGCAGGAGTGGGGATCAAACGGATATCAGTGAATTCAGACCGGTAGCTCTGGTGCCATGCACGTCGAAAGTTATCAGGGGCATACTGGACGACTTCGCAAGGCATCAGGTAATTACCCACTCACGGTTGGCACCTAGGCAACACGGTTTCCGAAATGGCCACTGAGACTCGACCAACCTACTGACTGCTGCCGACTCGTGAAAAAGACTACCGGAGAACACCTCCTAGTTGGTGCTGTGCTCTTAGATTCCACGAGGTCGTTCGATTAATCCGATCACAATATACTGCTGAACAGATCAAACAATATGGGTTCATACGATGAGGTTTGTTTTCGGCTCAAAAAATACCTGTCCTGTAGCACATACACAGAATTAATGGTGGTATATCCAGGCCATCCAGGATCAAGACTAGTATACCACAAAGCTCTGTACTGGGTTCTCTGTTATTCTTAGTCTACGCTAACGACCTCCCAGGCATATGTAACTCCCTCGTTGCGATGTATGCTGATGATACAAAACATCGCGCTTTTTACGCAGCGTTGAAATCACGGAAGGCTTCTGAAGAGACATGGATGCTCTGCACCTGTGATCCAAAGAAGGTTGACCGTCCTTCAACTCGTCCAAGTCAAAGACTGCAATTTCGTCATCACAGCACTAGAACATATCACAATGATGATGATACCCTAGTCAGTGTCCAGCAGCAGCGCCACCCAGGTGCTGTTGTTACATCAGACCTCTTACCTGGTACTGACATTATGCCGGTGGTAAAGAAAGCCAGTAGCAGGCTAGCAATGTTCAGTAGGGTTATCAAGAAGTTCCCATCCGATACCTCCTCACGCATCTATAGACCATTGGTGAGTCCACTATTGGAAGTCAATAGCCAGGCATATGCACTCTAATGGAAGAGAGGCGTCACTGCTTGAGAGGCTATCCAGAGAGAGGTCGTTAAGAGGGTTGACAGCCTGTCTCCCTTGTCGTATGAAGGCCCTCTGTCGAAACTGGAACTATTCCCTATGTTATACAGACGTTTGAGAGGCGGTCTTATACCAACCTACAAAACCCTATCCTCCCCGAGCCTCCCCAACCAAAATCTTCCCACACTCGCCGATACAGTGAGTTTCAGGGGGTCGTAAGTACAAGGCATCCGTAGCACCGAGTAGCCTACTATGTAGGCGGCCTGGTTTCAGTGTCCGGGTCTGTCTGACGATTGTCCCTACACCGTCAGTAGATATATTCAAGGAGCAGCTAGATGAGTGGATTAGCCCAAGATGGTCATTGATAGTCAGGCACATTTTTGAACCGTGCTTCTCCATTCGTGTCGCTTACTTTTTGTATCGCCCTTCATCTCTTAGCTCATATTTGCCTGCTTTCTTCCAATGCAATAAAACGGTTCAACCTCCTTAGGTGCTCGACAGCTACTAGCTGCCACACTGCTCAACGCACCCAACGTAATCTCAACGTTTCAGCAGTTTACCTGATCGGATCAGACGGGCAACTATCCGGCTGCCAAGCTGTTGTGAAAACGGCATGCTTTTTGTGTCAGCGGTTCTTAGCGGAATACCTGGAAACGAGGACATCATACTCGTATTTTACTGCCTGTGCATCAAAAATCACATATGGCTACTGTTATTCGATAACGATTAACGCACTAATGCTTTACGTACTGAACTACTTGTGTTACACAGCGTCTTGTTCTTCTGCTTTGGCTTGATTTTCCTTAATTACTGAAAACTAACTGTTGCAATTCATATTCTGCTTGGTCCTGTCAAAAGTGACACGCGGTAGATCGAGCAGTGCCGCAACTCAACAAGCACTGACTGAGGCAGTGGGTATTCGCGAGCAGTACGAGTGCGAAGTTTCCGCACAAAACTGTATACAGTGCTATTAGCGCCAGAGGTGGTGTCACTTCGAGTGCACTAGCCTCAAGGAACACCAACACAAACAGCTTGCCTCTCCATCTTCTAACTTTATCTGCGTGGACTGCAGGTTCGGCGAAGGCGAAGGCGCTGCCTTACCGCTGACTGGACAAGCACGCACCACGGAAAGTGGAGCGACGCAGCAGACCTGCAACTGCGAATGTGAGGGTTTTCCTATAGTTCTGTTTCCTTCCAGTTCTTCCATGGAAAGCAGTATGGATGAGAACCAACGGACTTCGCATGCAATGGAGTTGGAGCTGCGGTCTCTGAATTGTTACACAGCGCTTGCCCTTCTTGGTGTCGCAATTGTCAAGGAGGTGATTGCTCCGTCAACTGGTAACTTTCCAAGTCATGCTCATCTCCGCGGCAGTGGTGGCAAAAACAATGGCTCTGAAGTCCGCCAACGCCCACCTGAAAGGCGTTTCTCTCGATGGCTCTCGACGAGAAAAGATGAGATGTGGGCGGCGTACTAAGTTCAAGTCACGAACGACGGCAGACCGGAAGCTACGATTGGAGACTAAGGTAGTAGTTTCTGCCCCTGGCTTTTCTACTAAGACTCCTGTACATGTGTTAGGAAGTAAAGACGCAATTTCTATGGTTGGCACTTTGACGATCGACACCTCAAGCACCGGTACCAGTGTCGAGGGCACAGCAAACGCACATCTGTTTTCCATGTCGCCTTTCCCAGAATCCAGCGAACGGACCCACAAAAAATTCTTTCTCCTAGGAATTCGCAATGCAAGTAGCTTGCTGGGGCTGTCCCCTGTGACTCAAGAAGCACTCCTCTAGCCCGCCCCACTAAGTGTTTCTACCATTGGCTCCATAACACCATGTAATGGCACTTTTTGGAACCCCTACCTTGCACAGGCGAAATCCAACGAGGAGGCAGTCTTTGAATATATGCGTACGAACTGGTTGAATTTTTCCAATAAGTTCCTGGAACTTAGAGAGTTAATTCATGGCACTGAACATTGCTCGTTGAGTTCCATGAAGATATCAGTGACAGTGAAATGGGTTTCACCGGGATTTCAGTTTACTGAGCTCACTCCGCCAGAAGGAGAAGGGAGGGTTCCGCGAGTTCCCTCCAACAGTATCTCCCAACACCTAAGGGTATGGGTGCATTTCACTCCTCTGATAGATGTGATAATGGTGGCTTTAGCTAGCGCCGCCTTACCAAGACTCACTCCTAGTAGAGATAATTTATCGTTCTCCATCGTTCGACGTCTACGACGACGACGCTCTCTATATAAACCTGAACAACTTCCCAGGATTACAGCGTTTTACACACCAACCTAGTGTGGATGACTTCAATGCATCCAAAATAAGCTGGGCTTGAGTTTATCACAAGGAATATGAAAGCGGATTCTCTACTTCCGTGTCAAGGCTGATAAGATGGAGGGCATGAACACAGAATGACAGTGTCATGAAGCGGCATTATTCCGGTCAGATTCCCTCTCTGGTAAACCTAGTCACCACTAATGGGAGCCACCTATTTGGACGAAGTAGTCACTCTCCGCTAACCTTTGATCTCATCTTTCACTGGTGACAACAACCAGTAAAGTGGTCCATAGTTCGAAAATTTAATTAGGCTGACTTTAAAGACCTGAGAAACAACCTAGTTTCACTTCTTGATTATGACCCCGTGGACCAGAACTACCGTACGTTTCAAAGCGCAGTTAAAAAAAGGACAACTTATTTGTACCACGCAAACTGTACGCTCTCTCTTTCCGGCCACCCTTCACACACAGAATTCGTCGTCTTCTCGAGGATCGTTTCCATTTAATCGCAAAGCACAGGGTCACGATAAACTCGGAGTATTTATGCGCGCTCTACATTGTCGGGATTAAGTGCAAACTGGGAACATGTGAACGCATCAAAACCACTCAAGAAAAGATTCTACTCATTGCTTACGCTAAGAAAGTCTTCCGAGACTAGCATATGCAGCGACCAAGAATTATCCCCTAGCTCGAACAGGAGGCTTCATCTGTCTCCCAGTTGCGGCCGAGATATTCAGGGAGTACTACTAGACAGTCCATAACATCGCACCGCGCAAGTGGTATCTCATCCTAATTTTGCAGAACCTCTGACAACCACTTGTTACCGGAATACTTTCCGTGCTAGGTATTGAAGAACCTTCAGTCAAAGTAGATTCATACGGTGCACTGAGTCGAGAGAAGATTCATCCCAGTATTCTCAAAGATGTAGTTGTCATCTTGCAGAACCCATTCATAAACCGTTTGAGGAGACGTTCCAAACTGGCACTAGAGCACGAAAATAGGCGACGGTCAAATCCATATTTGAAATGGAGGACCGGCGCTCTTTGGCTAGCTATCGGCCAACCAGCCCCACCATCGTTCTTCATCAGATGATGGGGTATTTATCAAAACGTACCATCTTTCGTTACTTCTTGTCAAACCATCTTTCTCACTTCTACCCAGCGTGGTTTCCTTCCTAACTGGTCATCCATAACAAACATGTTCATTTCCATGCATAGTCAGACAGAGGCAGAAAACAATGGCCACATCCCAAATGATACCTTCTTTGATTTCTCCGAGGCCTTTGTTCATACCTCACACGGTACACTGAAAAGTAAACTGGAAACCCGAGATATTCAAGGGCAGCTTCTTCGCTGGATTGTCACTTTTGTTGACAGTAGGACTATTGGACTCACAATCAGATCAGACCTTTCGTCTCCCTTTCACTCTTCTGCAGGGAATCTCCAAGGGTCAGTGGTAGGTCCTCCGTTATTCCTGATTTATATTAAAGGCATTGCTAGCAGTGTTTCCAGCATCGCCCTTATGTGTGTCAAATACATATACATCTGGAATGCCACTGATTTTGGCGCACAACAAATGGATTCTGATGCGATTAAGCGCTGTCACACCAAATGATATTAAGTGTGTCCACATATCACTCGGTGAAGATTTTGGCAATGACTTTGTGAATCATGGCGCGTACAACACAGTAGATAACATAAAATTCGATCTGGTTGTCATTCAACTTAATCTTCGTGAATCACCGTGAGAAGATAGCAAAAAAGGTCTGAAGAAGAACATACCATCACTGAAAGCGTCCAGCGAGTAATCAAAAACATGGTCACTGGCTTGCGTCATTAATCCTACGAGTCTCAGCTTGACTTTCCTAGTCTTTATCCAGTTGAGTTTCGAGGACTTTGCAATGACTTAACCCCCTGTACAATTTCTAATCAGCGTAGAACTGATGCAACCATTTTTTATCTCAGTATGTGATAACAGTTGAAGGGGTCACGACGAGAAGCTCCGCGAGCTACAACCCCGGAAATTCCTTAGGCGACAGTTCTTCTGTCCTACAGTTATCAACCACTGGAACAAACTCCTACTAGAAGCTGTTGTCTGCTTTTTAAGGACCCTTTAAAAGTGTTATTGAATTCAAACTTTTATAGGGAACTGACTGATGAGTAATTTATTATGTTCCATTAGAATATTCATTTACTCTGTTCCTGGTACATTCTGTAACCCCCAAGAACGGTTCTACAGTCTTTTTTCACTGACTGCCTCTCAGATCAACAGAAATTCTCCAAATGTTGGAATAGATAAAATGACTGAATTCGGCTGACTTGGGCCACCAACCTAGAACCCGTATACAAATCGCTGGAATCGCCGACATCTTCCTTAGGTAGGAGTTCTTTCTCATATGGTTAATAACCTTTGGGAAGTCTCCCTTCTGAGGTCGTTAGTATCGCTTTCAGTAGTCACTATACAGCATCGCTTGATTCTGATTTACCTGAAAATTCGTTATGCAGGCAAACTTACTCTGTCCTTGTTCTTAACTGGATACCCCAGGAACAGTGCTACACCCGGTTTCAGTAATTGGTTTTCAGGCCAACGGACGCTCGCTTGACATCGAGGAAGAAAAGCTGACTGGATCCGGTAATCTGGAGCTTTTGCATCGAACCCGTGTACTAATCAATGAATCTCAGAAAAGCGAAACGTTTCAACCAATGTTCAAGGTCACATTAATGTACTATTGCAGCGCGAAGTCAAAACCGCCGTGCGCGCACAGGTTGAACTTGGATTGTGTAGTGGAGCGTGCTGCCATTTCATACGCAGCGTCTTAGCTTTTGTCTGTGTAAATCGTGCGCATGGCTCACTGGGCCTGCGAAGTGCATACAGCAATGCATCCATTGCGTTCCACGTTACGTCTTGATCAAGCTTTGTTGAGCGATAAAACTAGTTAAGTATGGCGGGTACCAGAGAGTTGCTGAAAACATCCGTGAATTCGTAGGTTTTTCGATTTATTTCGTTGAGAGGCTTACGAATCCTGACGATTTGCTTACATACAAGTAGACTGAATTCTGTTCGCTACATTTAGGTGACAGTAGCTTTGTCATGTTAAATTATGCGGAGTGTGGCGGGTCGATTACAGTTCCACTGCCTTAAAACTGAGTGTTGATCGAGTACGGCTACTCACTTAATATTGTTTGACGTATGTGGATGAGTTGCGTCATGATCAGTTATGTGTAGCTTCTCCGATGTTTTTGCCAGAACGACGAAATGTGTTTAACTGTGCTCCATAAATTTTATGTTATCAAGGGACTTTTCAGGGTTTGATGTAAAGAGGGCAACGTGACAAGCATCAAATCCACTGGAGCAGTACACGTTGCAGACTTACACCTCGACCCGTGGTTCCTGAATAAGCATATTCAACGCTCGATGTTCCCTACGACGACTTGTAACAACACAATTGTTTGAATGTTTGTTTTGCCAAAATCTTCATGCGTTCATAAACTCCCTTCAGAAGACGGATTTATTGTTCATATCACACGAACTGTGTATTTCCTCCGCTCGCAAAATTAGACCCTTAAATTTAGAGGATCTGTACGCTACATACAGAAGGGTATACAACTTAGGGATTGACGCGAACAAAGGGGATGAAAGTAGAAGGAATTAATTCACAGTAATGCCGGAAGGTGCATAAGTTTGAAGTTTCACCACACAGTAAGCGAAGGTATTCGCTATGGATCCGATCAGTCCTGCTGCTCCAGATATATTTTGCATGCATAGTGGAGGTGATCGTCGAGTCGGATAATTCTGGAAACAATTTGAAATGGGTAGTGGCGTCTTTTAGTCTTCAGATCTCGAGAATTCAACGCACAAACAACATGAGTGGAGAAAGATTGGATGGTTTGCGACACCTAATTTTTTTCAGATTTGTATGTTCTAAGCACCAAGTGTACATGCATACGTAGGAAGAATAGAGTTTGGAAAATAAGATGTAAAGTACAAAACTCCGTACGAATGCTACGGACGTCTCATCACACGCAAGTTCAGTATTCGCCTAGAGGAAGGCACATTTTGAGCTTACCTCACGTCATGTAGTCGAATGTCCCGATATGAACACATCCGTATAAGAAAAATGTTTTGCTGGCAAATAAGCTGATCCAGTTGCTAAACCAGTTTTAGCGTGCGGTCTCTGAGACTATGGGTATTCGCCTTCCGGATTGAGCCACAGTTGGAGCAGAGAGTGTTTTCTGGAATACGATACGTTAGAAATCGATTTCCCCACCCCTTCCCCCAGTATTCTTCGGGTACGTGGGGGTGATGTATGATGGTTGAGCCTCGTGGGATGGGCAGGCTGCGGATGCTCTGGACTCTCTTTGTTTCACGGCGTTGGGTGGATTCAGTCCTAAAGGGGTCATTAGAAAAGTGAGTTCACACGCTCATTTGCTCACTTCAAAAAGAGGGCGTGCCTACGGTCTGCAGGTGATTATAAAGATGGAGCACCACTTATTCAAGGTTAATGCGCACACTACGTCGGGTGTAAACAAACTTCGCTTCTCAGAGAATCAACTGTAAACACTAACGGACAAACTGGAGTCACTTGGAGCTCTTCATACTGTACGAAACAGGAAAATTCCTGATATCCGTTAACTTGCCCAACGGGTGCAGACAAGTCTTACTGGTATTTTGCGGAAATAACTTTCTATTCAAATTTGTGCACCGCCGGAAAGAAAACCAGGCTCTCTGTGGCTGTCCGACCGGGAAACTTTCCAGTCTGTGGGTATTTGTCGACGTATTCAGTCAATCTCAGTAAACAGTCTACAGTTTGGTTCCACCATATTGGCACTATTCCTTCGTGTCAAAACATTCACTATTCACCCCTGGCTGCCGAATTGTGGGTTTTCAAGATCTCAGTTAAATTCGCTACACCTAGTACACTGAGAACTGATACGATCCATCCTCTGATCCTTGAAGATGCAGCTTTCATTCACGACCTGTTCAAACGGATATTCCGAACTGGCACTATTCCCAAGGCATAACGGTGATCTGCTGTCACATCCATATTTACGTAGGTGATCAAAACTCTTGGTAGTTACTGGCCACTCGGCCTCGCTGGCATTCTGGGCAAATAAATGAAAAATTCGCCAAGACGCACCATCTTTAAACATTTTCATTGAAACAACCTTTTTCTGTACGCTATATGGCTTTCTTTCTCACCGGTCGTTCGTAACCAATATGCTTACCCTCGCAAAAGTCTGATATCTCTGGTGCTGTATAGTTTGATTTCGCTAAGACTTTCGACCATGTCCCACATTACCCTCTTGTACATAAAATGCAAGCTTGTGGTATTCACTAAGAGACTGTGCGCTGGATTACATCCTACTATGAAAGCAGTACCTTTAGAGTGTGAACTAGCTCAAATATCTTCTTTCTCTGATCTCTGCAGGAGGTCCCCATGGATACATGCCTAGTTCTCTGCTATTTTTGGTCTTTCGACTACCTTCCTGACCTTTGACCAGTAGTGCCCTTTTATACTGACTACTTGAAGAATCAAAGTGTTAGTAATCCCAGTGTCCCACCTGTTGATTTTGACAACATTAAACACTGGCCAGATGATTGGAGTCTCCTTCTCAATGACAGCAAATGTGCATGTATACCACTTGGTTTAAAATCCGGAAGTCATTTCGTTGTTCGCAATACAGAGTCCAATGGGTATCTGAAAACTAGACTTGAAGGAACTAAGCCCTCAGAGGTCGTCTAGTTTACCTCCTTATTATCACCAGATGGCCGCCAACAGAGAATTTAAGATTCACGAGGTGATGAAAAGAGCTTTTCACACACAAACAATTATGTTTTTCAAACGCTTTACGGAATCTGTAGGAGACCACTACTTGAGTGTGCCAGTCATGTCATGTATGCTAATCTGAGACGAACCAAGTTCACCACTGAACGTGTCACTAGCCTGCGGAACTTCTTCTGTGGATCTCGGCTTTAAATTATCCATCTCGAATAGACTCCATGGTTACTTAAACTTTTCACCTTTTTGTTTATCGTGGAGTTCGCAACAATTCTTCACCTCAAGAACTGACAACATTCAAATATTTTACGGTGTCAAGGTCTACATGCTTCAACCACTGGCCTTCCCTAGTCAACAGTTCTTTTCTGATAAGGTAATAAGTCACTGGAATGAATATTTATCTGGGTCGTAAGTTGCTTTTCTAGGGGCCGTTACAACGTGTAATCAAAGCCGCACTTCGCTACATTCTTGCTGTTGCTGTTCTTGGCACTTTTTGTAAGAGCATTACTACACCCTGCCCTTCAGGTCAGCATAGGGCCGCTAGATGTCGAAATAGATAAACTGATTAGATCCAGGCGATTTGGACCTCTAGCCTCGTACCTGTGTACAAATCGTTGAAATCGCCAATCTGAAAAGGTTTTCCTCACAACCCGTATAGACAGGCATTCTGGACTGGCATTTCCTAGTGTACAGTAGAAGCCAGCTATGAATATCGTCAAGATGAAAGGTCGGCACTCCTATTCCAATTACCGGCCAATCAACCTTACTTGTATTCCATGCTTGATAACGGGGCGTTTTTTGTAGCGCACCATCACAGACCTCTTCTTAGGGAATGATATTTTTTCTTTACCAAACATGGTTTCCTTTCTAGCCGGTTCCGCACAATAAGTATAACTGTCTTCATGGATGGCCTGATGCACACCAGAAAAACAACGGTCTTGCCTTAGATACTATCTTCGTTTTCGTCTTAGCTTCTGACACTATCCCTCGTGACTCGCTGAAACACAAACTGGAAGCTTATGACATTCATAAAGAGTTTATTCAGTGAATCACTCTCTCGATAGCAATAAGCTGGTTAGGCCTCTTTATTTCGGATTTTTGCCGGTATTCTTCTGAGGTCAGTCCTGTATTACTTCTAGCTGACATCAGTGACCTTCTGGAGAATGTTTACAGCCCCGCTGTTTCCTGCGTTAGCAACCTAAAATTCCGGTCCCAGTGCACCACAGATCGATCTCGACGCAATTGTGCGCTGATCAGACGATTTGAGTCTTCTTTTCGCGCGCTCCTGTGCGCACCTCCTGCTCGACTGGGAATTTCGGCAGTGATTCCGTAACTCACAATGCGCCTAGCACAGTGGACTTTGTGTGAGGAATGGTGTATGCATCTAGAAGTCTCCCAACTTATCTTTCGGATGTCATCGTGAGACGGCTGCAAAAGAGGGAGATAACCAAACGGATCTTCCTCCGCATAGATGAGAGTATGTTTCAAACAATTTACGAGGTTTATGTAAGATACCTATCTGAATATGCCGATTAACTCGCTTATACTGGCTTAGTTAAAGGTATCCTCGCTGTTGAATGTGTTCACTGCACAGTTAACGAACCATTCACGAACGAGTGGATTCCCAATTCTTGATTTGCTTCCACTTGAGTTTCGGAAACTCTGCTGTGGCTTAATTCTCACACTTTTTCGTTATCGCAAGCCTCACAGAACAGTCCTTTATCTTGGCAGCTGGTAATGGTTGGCGGTATCTTGACAAGAAGCTTTACAGGAGCTGATTACTCCAACTGGCCTTGCGGTTCATTGGGCATTGTACTGAAACGTAGTGTTGTCTGGTGAGAAAAATGTTTAGAATGAACCAATTGTCGTTCGGTCCCTCATGAGCAACAAAAGACTGTGGTGAGCGGGGTTTGTAACGTCACAGTGTGAGAATAATGAACATTAGTGGTAAAACTTAAAATACAATCCACATACCGCTGGTAAAGTTTGCACCAGCAATGGCGTCAATCAGTTGCATTTCAATCATGCCTAAAAAATTTTCCATTATCATTGAGCCTGGTCGACTGCTCATCGTCTCACCATCGATTTCTTCGCAGGACGGTCCTTCAAACACAGGTGTCCTCTGTGCACAAAAGTATCAGTTCCCTCAAATGATCAAGAGGGACACGCAAACAAATCCCGACCGGAATTAAAATCATTCGGAAAGTCAGCTGCTTCTTTGGGTTTAATGTTTGTAGCTGAAGATTAAGCATTGATAAGATCCATATTTTATGAACTCGCCGATATGCTCTCTAAGGTTTAGAGGTCTTCTATATAATGTGCAGCGAACATATGGCGGATAGAGTTGAGAATGCTGACGAAAAACCTAGCAAGCTCACGGTGCTCTACGTTACCCGTACACAAAATCGGTCTTAGTGGTACATTATGCCCTTGTGTGTGTGCGGGTTCCGATTGGCTTCGTTCGCCTCTGTTGAACTCATGAGGTGTGTCCATGTGGAAGTAAAATTTGTAGATTTGGTGCGATTTGTTTTTCTCTCAATATGCTGTTATCCGGCATAGTGTCCGCATGAAACTTCCGTGCGTTTGCAAGAATGATTCTCAATTTGGATTCGTAACCAGCCTTTTCCGTGGTCACCGTACAGGATCTTTTGTCTGGTTAGGGAAAAAGCGCATCTATTTATTGCAGATCCTGATAGACACAGGAGGGGTCGTGCGAAATACCCACTAGGTTTACGCTTACTCACCCGTTGAAGAGAGGTCTTCTAGCCGATATTACAAATTCTTCAATTGCGCTCGGTTTTGTGACTGATCGGTTGGCTCGGCAGGAATTTTGGAATCCAGTTCGATAGCTAAAACCTTCAATTCTCGCGCAAATTGCTTCGATGATAAGTTTTACACGTGTTTCATACCATCCACAGGGAGCTCGTGCTCTACATCCGAGGGAGACAATGAGTTTCGAAGACCACTGGAGTCTTAGGTCTAGCATTTTTCAGAGCGTTTCTGACTTGGTTTTCAAACCTTATGTGGCACATAAATGTGAGCTTAGCAAACACCGAAGTAAAACGTCGTCGGGTCACCAAGCATTTATTCGGCTGTGCTAGTGATGCCTCAGTATGCGAATTTGCCAACCTGATAAGGTTAGTGTAATTCCGAGGCAACTTCTGCTTCAGCAGTAAGCGACAGAATACTGGGCGGAATTGATTTGACCGTATACATTCCTCATAATACCCACTAGTCGCTCGTTTTGCTGCTGTTTTACGCGGCACAATCATTAGACGATCCATTGCTCAAATAGTAGAAGCAGAGAGTCTTCTCGTGATATTTAAAACGGCATTTTCTCGATCCACTTCATCAGTAGCAGTGCGGGCGCAAACTCTTGATTTATTCATTCTTTATTTCAGCTCGTGTACCACGTGTAATAAATGCATGGTGGATGGGAATAAAGCATGACAACCACTGTCAACTCACATCTGCGACCGCCGTATTGTTTAAGAGAGTTCACTCCGACGTTCTAAACCAAATTGGTGTGCTCTGCTAATACATGGTCATGGTTACCCAGAAAGGTCCGACATTTATGTCTGCATGGCTCGTCGCGGACACCCGCTAAAGTATAACAAACTTAGGTATAACTCGTGAAATCTCTTTATGCAACACCAGTAACTTGGGTTGTAAACGTTTTCGGAAAATAAGTACTCCTACTTAACAGGTCGATCCGGGATATCGGTACAGAATCACGGAAGGTTCAGTGTTTTGACCAGGCGTTTTCGTGAGCACAACGGGAGTGAGTGTAAACGGATTGCAATGGCCTCTGCGATAGCTAGTAAACGACCTTTGACCCACTTTGACTGCGCTCCATCGACTCGAGAGGTAGGCTTGAACGAATCAGCTATCCGGAATAGTTTGTAAGCACATGATACTTAGCACAAAGGTATCTGCGCCACAAACTAGACAAAGACTTGTCTATACTACTTTGCCTTTCAAAGGCGATAGAAATGCTGAAAATATAACCAGGAACTTTAACGTAGCACTTAGCAAAATCTATTTCGCGGCTCAGTTACGTGTTCCGTTTACATTCACACCAATTTTGCGTCCCCAGCTGAAAGGTACACTGCCTGTACATGCTGCCTCTTTCTGTTTATCGTTTCGTTTGTTCCCGTGGAACAAGCTACATAGGCCGCACTACAAAGCTACTATGTGAACACATGCGGGGGCATCATCCAGTGTGGCTCGCTTGAAGATCGATAAAGGTTTGCTCCTCAGCGGTTGCTGCGCACTTGGTGAAATCGAATCATCTGATCAACCCGGCCGATTCGTTCAAGCCTATCTCTCGAGTCGATGGAGCGCAATCAAAGTAGGTCAAAGGTCGTTTACTAGCCATCACAGAGGTCATCGCAATCCGCTTACATTCACTTCCGTTGTGCTCACGAAAACGCCTGGTCAAAACACTGAACCATCCGTGATCCTGTACCGATAGCCCGAATCGACCTGTTAAGTAGGAGTACCGATTTTCCGAAAACGTTTACAACCCAAGTTACTGGTGTTACATAACGAGATTTCACGAGTTCGACTTACTGGACATTAATGATTACCATCATTCACCCCACTGGTATAGTACCCCCGGTGAACCCACATATGTGTTGTGTTTAGTCTGATGATGTAACAGTAAAAACAAGCTTGTTTGCTACTTTTTTCTTCCCATGACTAAACTGGGCATTTTCACGGTATTCAAACCTAGGTCTGACCACATGCGGATTGAACTCTCTCTCAACACGTAGATCAATGGGATTTTCTCCCAAAGAATGTTGCATTTGCCCAATCGGTGGAGGATTTTGTACATGAAGTTGATGCTCCAACGTTTCAGCTCATTTTTCTTCTATACGGTTACAATTATCTTTCACGTGGTTTGTTGTACAATTTGCTTATCATCCCTCCGTTTGCCATTGACTTCAGTCGCATTTAGCCCCATCTGCTCTCTCGTTCCAATCAATCCATTTTTTTGTTTCTCATTGCATGTGTGACAGTGAGGATTGATGTGCTGGTGACGTAGGCATTACTTGTTCCGTACTACGATTCATGAGTGTAACCCTGTTAGACTTAGATTTGTCCGACTGCATCTAACCCCTGCTTCGGGTTCAACGGCGTGCATCCGCGGGAATAATCACAAGGAATAATCTTAACTTTTCTGTCCCGTCTGAATTTGACTCTGACTGTTATGGAAATTCGCTTCGGACATTCAAGATGATCCACTCTGTGACGCATAGTGGATAAGGTTAATGATTAGACTATAAAGGACGAAATAAACGGAATTAGGGGACATACACGAATATAGTAAATAACAGCTGCTCGAATAAAGTTGACACAGCTATTGAGATATGTTCTAATTGGCTGAGTGTTGTCTTGCCCGAGTTGGGACTTCGTTATTCATATGTCCTCTTGACATTAGGGGGGGCTTTTTGTTCACTTGACAGCGCTGCACTCTGGGACTGGCTACCGAGAAGGGATGTGCCCGAGAGGTATACTGACATACTCTGAGCAAATTATAGACTAACCTTGGGAAATGTTAGTGTTCATGGCAGCGAATCGCTTATCTTAAGCCTCCTAATCGGGACACGGCAGGGCAATCTAGCGTTCTCCTCCCTTATTCAAACTTGCGGTAGAAGAAATTCTCGCGCGTGCATTGGCATGTGCATTTAACACGCAAAAAGTGCTAGAAGCGGTGGATGTGCCAAGTGATGAAAGAAAGTGTTACATAGAGAAGGGAAAAAGTGCAAGGGGGTAAAGGGGAAAACTTTACAACACAGTTTGTCGAACGCGTTACAGTATGAGAAGGGAAAAGACAGTACGTAAGACGAAGGATACCAATAGTACAAAGGAAGAATGAAGAAAACAGATCAACGCACACAGAAACTCTCAACACGAACATCACTGGCTCCTCCTTTTCCTCATATCAGACAGCATCCTCAACCAAAGGCGCTCGTTGCACTTCGGATCCGACTCATGAAACCTGGAGTACCCTACTAAAGCAAGCTTCACAGTGAACGTTTCATACCTGGGAGCTGAGTTACACGCTAGCCACCTGGATGCCGATTCCAGTTCAACTCACCCCTTGCAAACAAGACACGGGGTGGCAGGTGGTGAGTTTGCATTCGTGAGATGTGGCCAAGCCAACGAAACATGGGACGAGTTCGATATGCTCAAGAGATTATCCGTTCCAAAGACACGTTGGCCAACTTCGTCACTGCTGACACGGTGTTCTCACCACACGCCACTAATGCTTCACATGCACCAATGGTCGAAAACGGATACTGTATGAACATTCTCTGTGCGAGTGAAGCAGTTTTCGGAGCCGTGCAATAGGACTGCCTTTACAGTGGCATTGTACACTCGGCTTTCCACGGAAGGCCTGAGATCGTGCCGACGACACAGGTGGCGTTAGTCGGCAAACGCCATCCGAGCCTTAGCTGTGCGATTTGTGATCTCATCAGACATCCCATCAGTGTGGGTACAGCTTCTAAGCTACATGAACTTCCTGACGACATTCAACAACACATCATGAAAGGTGACAACAGCCGTAGAACCC
>QNGE01005478.1:10306-43248 GCA_008508345.1 Paragonimus westermani
AAACCAACACACGACTTATGCGTCTCAACAGTTCTACGTACAGAAACACTCATTTGCACGCCACACTCGTCTGAGGATGCTCCAGTCGCTTTGGACACCATGTCGCGGTTCCGTCATGTGGCGAAAGCCATTATACATGATGTTGCCCACTAACGATCCTTCCAGTATCTCTCCCGTACTTATCCCGCGATCATTTCGATCCAAGGCTGCTACTGAATAGTGGTGTAAGTAGTATGGTGTGGCCGTCTGTTTTCACTACAAACGGTCAGAGAGACGGCATATAACGGAACGATAGTCAACGGTAACGAACAACGGGATATGCACGACTAGTTCGAAACTTTCTGGCCAACCCAACCACCAGAGGTTACCGCATGAACACAGAGATAAGACTGGCTTCCGGACAGAGTTACTTTATGTCACTCAATCCGAAGACAACACGGTCACAAACCAAATCATATTGAAAGGGTTTGTGTCCAATCAGAACGTTAAGTCAAAGGTGGACCAATGTTGAGCCGAACAGTGATGCGCGTAGGCGGGATGTAGGCACATGAGCGTTGGGGTGCTTAGCTGGCGCGTCAGAGATTTGGCACAAGGGTTGAAGGACGAAGTGGCGCATGGCCGTGCCAACTATGAGGGTCACTCGCCAGTGTACTTTGTTAGCCTTTGTCCCACAACATTTTCGGGGAACTGGCGACTTCCCCGACACTTTTAAGGGCGTTTTTCTAGTTTAAAGTGTACAGTTTTAGCCAATGGCACTGACTTTAAAACCTTCAGATTAAAATGCAAACTGGATGTCAGAGCAATTGTGACCCTTCTATCAGTTTTCTGGCTATTTCCTAACAAGTGTGTGACAATTATCTACAAGCTCTATTGAATATAAGTGCATCGAGTGAGGCTATGATTTAAAGGTCCGCACTAACTTTCCAGAACCGTGGACCGCTGCACGTTCCTTGTTCTCCAAAAGAAGTCCAACCCGTAGTGTGTCAGAGGAACGTGCAGTAACTCAGCAGGTATTTTCCGCAATCCGCAACAAGTACACTTGATATTTTTGTGTTTAAGAAAATTTTGAAACCGACGTTGTTTTCCGACGGAATTAGAGCCGTGTTTAGCATAATACATTTTGGTCTGTTCAAACCTTTATGTCCGACAATTAAGAGCAGTACTCCAACGAAGGCGAGCTGATCAATGTAGAAACGTGAACTCTTAGTAGTTGCGATACACGATACATAGATGGTGCACAGGTATGTCCAGCAGGTTCAATAATAAACATTAGATTATCGGAAGACACGTGGCTGGACTCGACGACCTGCAAAGTTACAAACCGGAAGACCTTGAGCGAACTGTCAATTTTTCAGTAATCCAGCACGCGCCGCTCTAGCTGATGGAAGCCTGACCATGGGTGCTGAGACAAATGTCTCTGTAGAAATGCTAAGTGTTTCCGTTTCCTAAATGTTTAACTTTAATGCAGTCAACTGATCTGAAAGTGACGACGAGTGCTGTAAGCGCAAACTATTCAGATCAATCAGTTTCTTCTTCACTATAATCCAACAACCTCCAAAAGACAGATGAAACTTAATTTTTCCTTCACAGAATTTTGTTCATTATCACCCAGGCACGTTTATTACTAATAAACTATTCTTAAGTCAACTGATCCCCTGCATTTTCCTGATCAATTTTCAAACCAGTTTGTCTCTTCCATAATGTACGGATGTGTTACATTTGGATTTATTCCAAAGCCATCCTCTTGTCTCACATTTCTACTTGCCTCATGTTCTCAATGCTTGTGTACTTTTCTATTTAAGATGTTTTGGTTGAGGATTGTACATTCCGTCTCAAAAGAATAAAGAATTCATTTTCATTTCAGAGCAATATTTAACCAAACACCCTTGTTACAAAGAATTTCACCACCCCCCCACACACACACACAAAGTCTACCTGTTTTTAAACACAATTCGTGAAATGCATTCTAAGTATGGTAAAAAAAACATGTGAGAATCTCGGGTTACCTCAGCCTCTGCTTCTGAATGAACAGAACTCAGGTGATGCCGAAGAAATACAAATCATTCATGGAGACTATTGATAGAGGAAACGGAATTCTTCAGTACGTGTTTTCCTGATAGGGCAATCTTATACGGATATAGAAACGTTTCCTAACCGCCTTTCGAATTTTTACCTGATTGCAAACCACGCAATGTGATCTGTTTACAGAAGCACTTAGCATCAACCCACTACCTGCCACACTCAAAGTCCTGCCTATCCAAAACACAGGCTTTAATGCGTGCTGGTATGCAACCGCTTAACCAATAATATCGGTGATTCGCCAACTGATTGACTATTTTGTTCTGGTCTAGACATTGAAGAATATTGTTACTGAGTTATGATGATCACATTTAAGCCCTCCAGCTCGGTAGGAATGTCTCTATAGCGTCGAACTTGTGCTAAGGATTTGATGTGACATAGAAGTAAAAGTGACGTGAATTCTGGATGGTTTCCAATCTTTCAGAAACATTCTACTTTCCACCTGTGAGCATAGATTCTGTCTGAATAATCGACGAGAAATTCATGTGCTATTCACATGAAAAGTGAGGAACTAAAGGTTGGTGCACAATGAACAATAACGTTTAAACAAAAATCAATGTTTTTTTATTTAACAAGATTTGGTTTTGTTAGACTTTACAGGAGAAACTTGAAAATGGCTGACGAGAAATCTTCTATCTGTATAGTTTATTTCCCCACTATTCACAAACCAAAAAGCTCGAAGGTGATCAATAAGGCATTTTACTTCGCAACATGTCTGATCTGTTTTGAAGATATTCCTTATTAATTCGCCGACTCTTCTACCCTCTTAACTGTTACAAACAAACAATTACTCCGCAAACGTTCTAAGTAATGAGCACGCGGGGTCCGAAGCTTTTTGGTTCCCAAATTACACACTATTTCCAAGTAGGTTGTTTGTTGTATACACAGACTGTTTTTAGTTTTTTCGAATGAGCACAACGCTTTTTTTTCGAAGGACTTACCGTATGCTTCAATCTAGTCGTTGTTGACGGGATCTAACCATAACAACATCCAGTTTGACAAACTAGAGGCATTGGATTTGGTGGAATTTCTCTGTTGTTGAAGAAGAAACTTCCTTCAACTCAAATCGGATCGTATGTGGTGAAGTCTGTTATGAACAATTACTCCCAGTCATCCTATATTGCTTTGTAACACTGCACATTAATTTCTTTCATTCCAGTGTAGGCTCGTCCCATCAGTAAGTTGATGTGAAATATATATATCACTGAGCTTCCTTTAAACATGTAACTCTAACAGAAGGCAGACAAATAGTGGAATTTGTTGGCAGTTCATTTTCTATGTTCACTCGCAAACGTAAAACACAAATTATATACGCCGAATAACTGAAAGCAGACATTATGTGGGCGCGAAGTATCACGCATTCAAGACTGTGACAATCTGATTCGATGCTTTGGCCAAGCTTGTGTACACAACGCTGGCTGATAATCTATGGTAGGCACAGCCTCACTGAAGGCTGGCAACGTTGTGTTTCGACTATTTGGCAATATTTTGAACGAACTAACTAGATCAGGGAGATGATATGCTGTCCTGGGATGTTTCGCAACAGATAACGTGATCAGTTCGCCAAGTTGTTTCAACCCTTTCGGGAAGTGCTAGGCCACTCGCTGATATAGTTATCAATCTGATCTTCCTATGTAAACTCTAACGTGACTTCAAGCAACCCGGGATAGATTATGAAATCTGAATGAGTATATGCACCGCGTTCGTGACTACTCAGTACTGTTCTTTTAATGGACTGAACTGGGTATAATTTTGCGGTCGTATATTTTCGATTCAGAACAGAAGTGATATATTTCGGTAGCTGGAACATTTTGAACTGCAAAATCAAAAACATATCTTCTGTGATCGTCTGAATGAGTTCAGTATTCCTGTTCACTTAACTATGGGCCCCGATAAGTTTCTTAAGATAGCCTGTTACTAGTAATGCTTTCTTAGCCTCTTCTGTTCTACATTTGCCTCTTTAGTTGCCTAAGATCCAAATTGTCGTTCGTTTGCTACTGATTAACAGGAACTAAGCGTTAACGTTTTGTATCATATATGTTTCTTCTGTTTCTATGAACAGGCATTTAGGATTTCGTAGTGTAAGATGCACAAGACAGCAATGCCAACATGGAGCATATTGAAAATTGAACGTCCCAAATTGTGAGATTTAACTGCCTATAGTATTTTCTTCATTATATAAATGGAATTTACTTAGAACATTAGTTAAATCTACCTCAAGTATTGATGTGGTAAGCTGATGGGTTGAATAATGAGTATGGGTGTACCGGTACAATTATGGAGCACCTTCACAACCTCCAATTATTAATTTGGTCGAAAAGGTTCACCGGCATTTGGTTGAGTGTTTCCTAGGACATGTGGAATCTGGTCAAACTGAGCGCTACTTCTGTAGGTCGTTTTTGATTTGAAAACGATAGCTCACACGTTGTTGGAAATGAGCGCAAAGTAACGTCGGACATTGTATGTTTTGGAAAGATTTTTTCAATAACCTATACCAGATATATAATGTAACGGATTCGCTAGTAAGCAATGGCTTCGTAGTCAGTTTCTTCGCATATAGTCGTTGTTAACATTGTGTCCAGCTACCGCGCTGTTCTTCTAACGCCGCATTTACTACCACTTGTTATACATTGTCCAGTGAGTTGCATCGAACGTCATATTTAATGATCTTATGGAAAAATAACATATGATAAGTGGAAGAGGCGGAAGGGCTCACTGAAACGCACTGCTAATGGGGCTGGCCACAGCCACCTGAGCAGACGGAGGGTGTTGGCATATGCCACCTGATGCAATAGCTTTAAATGGACTTGTGTTAATCAACTACAGGAACATAACAGTTTGATGCAAACTGTGTTTGCATACTCAAAGATTAAGTCCGAAACTATTTTTTTAAAATATTTATAGCAACACTTCTAGTATAGGTCAGCTTGCTGACCTAGATTACACATAAGCTCAAAACACTTCTGTCGGACTGTATGTTCGTTGTCAGTACTACTCTACTTTGATATGTAACTGAACAGCATAAAGAAAACTAATTATTTTGACCCGGCCATCTTTGTAAGCCAGAAGAGCTATCAGTCTGCGTACCCTACTTCGTTAGTTGCAAGGCTGTGTGAGTTACCCATCGATTTTTGGGAACCTCTATTGCATATCACCCGAGATAATTTCAACAAAACCAGCCTTATAGGTTTTGAGCCTTGGAAACAGGAATTAGTTACCATACATTCCAGTTTTAACAACCAATTTCTATCTGCGTCCAATTTTACTTCAACCCGTCACAACGGTTTAATTGTAGAGAGCTTTAAATGGTCCAATTGAGTGGAAACATCCACAAGGCAATGCCATTTCCATGTAGCAATTTCATCACCATTTCATTTGCACGTTACTCAATCGGATACAAGTAGTATATTGTTCTATTGCTACACGTTACTTTTGTTGAACAAGATCTTGGAGCGGATTTTTAGTGTGCTTTCCGTAAGTGTCTGCATTTTAGTAACCATACAAAAGTTGGTGTAGCAAGCAACCGGAATTTATTTGGGGGCATCCGTCCAATTTTCAGTACTGACTGCCCAAAGCCTCCTTTTAACTTGAGCATTACTGGAGTATTGAGTCGGTAACGTAGGTCGACATTGTAGTTCAATACTATTGTTTACCTAGTTGACAATGTATCTTTGTATGAGCTTGTTTCATTTTCATGAAAATATATCTATCCTATTTGCTACGGTTATCTCGATTAACACATTTGTTGGTGTAATGAAAATGCTCCGTTTGTGTTTCAAGGTCCTACTCTCGTAAAAATCTAAATGTAAGAATTGAAAGTTCTTGTAAAATAGCATATTTCACAGTGAGCACAAAAAGCAGATCTCTGGTAACACTACAGTGGCCACATTCTACAAAATTCACGGTGGTGGGTGTTTTGTTTTTAAAGAAGCAAAAGAAGAGTAACATTGTCTGTTTTATAAACTTGGTAGTTTATTCCATCCGAATGTAAAACTCAAGTTTGCAGCTGAGTTAAATAGCATGGCATCATTTTTTGATATTTCGTGAACGAGACGCTCATATGACAGGTTACGGTAGCCTGTTGAACACATCACAAATTGAAGTGGTCGTAATCCCTAAGACTCTAGCTGCATTTAAAGTGTGTACAGACGTATACTTGTTAGAACGGTGTTTTTCAATCCTGAGTAGATCGTCAGGGACAGCAAATTAGTCCGACCAAAGAAATTATTATAATGAGTGCTGGTAACTAGAAAATACATCGTACAGTTCGTGAACAGTCACAGAAATTCAAAACGTCAAAGATTTTAGAAATTTTCATTACCTATCATGAGTTTTTTGTCTACCGTTTTACTGGAGGCAGATAACCACCCTATCATAATCCCTAACTTCCCGTGAATCGCTCATCCATTACTGATGAGAGTTGACTGTGGCTTTCAACACCATATATTTCACGAGAGCCATATTCAACTAGTCCAACTAACACTGTATCTGTGGATGTCGTTTACGGATTAGTGTTTGCATTAATACACAACCGAACTTCCCTCGTAAGTTGCTGATACGGTCGACGAGGTGAACTACCGTCACCGAACAAAAAGCCATGGCCATCTATTGTGGGATATACACAGGCAACAAGACATACGATCACGCCAAATAGCTTTTTGATCGTCTTGTCACTATATATCAGCACTCAATATATCAATCGCAAAACGTTGGTGTTCACTTAAGCTCAGTCGGTAGAATGACGACAACCACTTTGACATTTGGAAAAAGCAGTGATTTGCGAAACCAGGTTATCCTGTTACTGGCCTGCTCAGTCTACCCATTCAATCAATGTTGTCATTTACAGTGATTTCTTTTCACTGTCTTGAATATGCGGCTGAAAAGAGAAAATGAAATGGTTGTCAACACGCAATCCATATTCTTTTCAGGTTGAACATCCCTCTTATTTGATCGCAGCGTTCGCATTCAGATAGACTTTCCAACCAGCCTCTTTCGAAAAGAAGCACTAGACTCGAGTTTCGCTCCCATTAGAGCTCGTCAGTAGTGCATATCCTTGTCACGGTCGGGATTTGAACTCCGGCCACGGTTTTCATGAGGAAACCGTGTTGAACACTGGCCGGGGTTGAAATCCCGGTCGTGGCAAGGATATGCACTACTGACGAGCTCTAATGAGAGCGAAACTCGAGTCTAGTGCTTCTTTTCGAAAGAGGCTGGCTAGAGAGTCTATCTGAATGCGAAGACTTCGATCAAATATGAGTGATTTTCGACTTGATAATAAACCAAATCCCCGACTACTCAACAGAAAGCCACATATGTTTGTTGTTTCTCTGAGCTGACTGGAATATTTAGCGCTTCTGTCAGAGGCTTCAAGTTGATCCAATCGCTTTGCATTTCAAGCAAATTTAAGATACTCGTCGCTGATGTTCAGTATAGAATAATAAACTTAGCGGTAATGTATACTCAACTAATGCTTTGCCGACAGCTTTCGTTTGTTAGCAGTTTCCCAAAGTTATACATTAATGACAACTATCTTCTACTGATGAAGATATATGTACATTTTGTTGTTAAGGGCTGAAAAGTCAACTCACCCAACAACTCAACAATGAAAAATCAACTGGGTTTGAACCTACATTTCACAAACAGTTGCTGATTTTTGTGTTCACACTCAACATTATGGGTTACGCGGCCTTAGCGTTCACCAACATTTAAGTACGCAATTCACTTACAATTGGAAATTGCAACGGAAATTTTCTCACAGATAAAACCAACCGCATTTGTGACCAGAAAGTTTTAACATTCACACTGTACCAGACCGCTGAGCCAACTCATGTGATAGTATACAACCCAAATTCATAGTTGTAACTCCAGTGAATTGGTCACTGGTTTAAGGAGACTGGTTTGTCGTGACCATCTTTTGATTGTCTATGGGATAATAAATGGTTTGATTTGCGTCATACACCAGTTATGTTTGGTAGTAGACCTTGTGACTACAGTTAGACTTCAACGCGCTGAACTGTAAACTTATTGCGTAGTCACCATTCAGAACCTTATGCGTGTTTTAATTCTGAGTCCTTAACAAATTTTCTAAATCTCAATCTATGATCATCCAATTGGCACTTTGTTCACAACTTTAAGATTTTCGTGATTATATTCTTTCTAGGTTTAAGTCATAAAACAAGCAACCATAGGGTATGTTGAGATCATAATTCGAAAACAACAAGTAGTTTGCTCAAGACTTTATTAATAAACGAAGCAGGCATTTACTACTGTTCACCGAATGGGTTACAAACAATCGCATACTTTCAAATTTGATTGTGCTTCACTTCACGCCCTGCGCAATGCCTGTTTGAGCTCCATCAGAGAAATCGAACCATCGCCGTCCTGATCAATTCTTTTGATATATTCTTTGACTTCTTTGGACTTGTATTTACAGTCGTTTTTCTTGAAGAAGCTTTGTAACTCTCTGCGGCTTATTTTCCCATTTTTGTTTTTGTCGATCAGGTAAAAGATCTCTTCAATTTCGTGATCCCTGTGTGAGCAAAATTCAAGATGGGTTGAAATCAGTCAAACCTCGATTATGTTTGGGACGAAAACAGATTACGCTGAAGTGTTTAGTACTTTACTTGGAATAATGGTTTTTCGAAATGAAATTTGTAGGGGACATTGTATGATAATCGCTTTGTTAGAGAGCATAACAATAACTTCAGTGACTTCTAGTATAAGGTTTAACACAAGCCAACTCAAAACGCATAGTCATATCCCCGTCTGATCTCACCTATTGCAATCACTACTGAAAAACTGTTTGGTCTTCCGTAAAAGCTAACTTTAACGTTAAAGTCTGGTCAAAATTACTCCAGCGCTCACTAAACTATTGCACACCAACTCTCTTGTTATTTTCTGGCTAAGTCTACTAGATAATTAGTTATTTTGATATAAACTGAATCACCAAGTTTGCCCAGGTGTTGTCTATACATGTTCATTTTTGAACTGTTTTTCATGACCTAATAGTTGAGACCAGTTAAACCCATATACAGTATACAAATGTAAATGCATATGTCTACATATAACTTACTGCATTTTGTTCGAAATCTACGAATAAGTCTGTTCACAGAGTAAAAACGACGACGTGAGTACACTGAGCAAACAGTAGGTATACTGGCAACATACAGGTAAATTGCATACGATTTATGGGCAGAACGGTTGCTTTGTAAATATGCAAGAATAAATCAATTTCAGGTTTAACTTGAAAGTTTTCAACACCGTTCAACGTACCGTCTCTTAGGCTCAACACTGTCAATGGTTTACAAGTGAATACACAAAAAGTACGAGTGATTTTATACAGATTCTACGACCTTCATTTTTATTCTAGCGATATATACGGCATATGTGGAGGAACCTGGTTGCAAATCTGCTGACATCAATACATCTGTCAGTGCAGACATGCTCATTAAGTAATCTTTTCAAGTGATTGTCACTGGAATTCAGAAGTCGTATTTCACAAATTTCACTCCATCAAGGTTAGACTAGATCACTGAATACAAAATAGTCTTTTGTCATGGCGTGAAATTTTGATAACACACCAAAAGTGTGAAGTTGCAAACGATTACAGTCAACAAAGATTTATACGTGTTGTTTTCAGAAACGATCAGATGAATTGAACAAGAAAGTTTAGGCTCATATCCCGCCGATATTAACCATCGGCTATAGTTGCAAATTAGGCTGTTAAGTCTGGATTCAAGTTAAATGCAAAGAAGGTTATCATCGGGTCCAAAAAATATTCATACAAGCTCATCTGTTCCTAGGACTGTACAGTGGGGAGAAAGATATTTGTGTGTAATTTGCTGACTACCTGTTGACCTTTACACTCAAGGATAAAGTGAACAATAATGAAGACACACTGAACAAGGCTGGCAGTTTTAATTCTTGTGAGATGCTAACAGCTGAACACACCAGGCATTCTATCAAACATGTACTTTGAGGATTGACAACAAACCCGTAAACAAGATTGTCTCACAAGCATGTGTCAGCTGACTCACCTGTGTCCACTTAAATGGACAGTGTGTTTCAGTCGGATCATCTGAAGAAGTTCTGTTCACACAGTACTCACCTCCTGCACAATCGGGTTACTTAGGGTTACTTAATAAGCTTCTGACCTTGCTTGACGAGAGTAGTGCTGTTATTGGATGATCGAGTACGAGGATGACTTATGCTGGTGCAAAGGTAACCGAACCAATGAGACACTAATGCATTAAAAACTAATCCAATCCTTTTAACCTTCTTGTGTGTAGAAGTGTACACAAACCGCATGCTTCTGTTTCTGGCGCGACATCGGAATCGCCTTAACGCTGGCAAGACTGAGTAATTTCTCACAAACATGGAGGGGTCTTGAAATTCACAGGATTGAGAAAAATCAATAGGTCAGACAAGCGAGCCAAGGATTCCGACGAGAATTTCAGACTAGTTTGTACTGTGAAGGAAAACAGTGGGAGAATTTGGATACTGTCACTTCTGAAATGCCACAAGAGTAGAATTGCGAATGAGAAGCATGTAAAGGAGCTGAGGATAATCGAGTACCGGTTCAGCAGTTTTTCACGACGAATCTGCGACCCACTAAACTAGAAAGTTGAAACCAATCATTGATGAATGTTGGATGTATGATCTTCTCCATTTGACCGCTTGCTTAGATGCACCCCATCGAATTGTCTGTTTCCAAACTTAAAGTAGTACATGGAAGACATGCATGTGTCTACTGAGAAGAACTTGAAGCCAAATTCGGGAGACTGATTTATTGTGGTAGAGAACAACTTTTTCTTCAAAACGTTTTACAAATTCAATCGAGTGACTTGAAAGTTTAGCTGCCGCAAGGTCCCACAATGTAACTGGGGAGTGCTACTCATCTCCCACGTAATTCGGTTATGATATCATTGTTTTTTTCAAGATATTCGGCACAAGGATAAACTCAGCGAAATTTTTTTTATAGACTAACAATGAAACACGAATTACAATGTCAGTTTTAAGATCTTCCAGAATCCAAACGTAATTACAATGACAGTAATGTGAAAACATGAAACATAAAACTGCGATTGACATTTCACACCACTGGATAAGTTATTTTTAAAATATGGTTGACCTGGAACACATCGTACCACCATACTGCCATTTATGTATGTGAAGACGACCGGAACCAGTTTCTGTTGTTCTTTTTCAAAGGAAGACATCCAGCTACCAAGTATTTATGTGTAGAGCCAATTTTCGTAACTCCCTTGTGACTTTACTCTCTTTCACTGTCCTCTACAAGATGAATAGTAGACTTTTGACAGTACGACATCAAGACTATTCATACATTTGTTCCCATGAGGAACAAGACAAAAATCAATGATCTTCTGCGGAGTAACATTTCGCATATTCTGATCACACATGAACATGCAACTAATTTTACACATTGAAACAAGGTTTCATTTGTCGAAATTCATGGCTTGTTTGATGAGGCGGACGGACACCAAGATGAACATATGGAAGTGTTGACTACTGTTCGAATGAATTAGTTATTTGCACTAGGGTAGTAGTTTGTTTGCAAACCTGGGTTTTATGGTATTTTCGAGCGGTAAAATAGCATCGGATGTTTCAATGTAAAACTGTGTCTGCTTTTCTATCAAGCCTTGCTGGAAATAAATTTTAGTTATATCATCACTCTCAAAAAAACTATTTTTCCACCTGCTGATGTTCCGTCTGTTGTATTTTGTTGCTTCAGATCACTACGAGGTTGACTTCTGTGTAAAAACTTCACACTTTTATAGAAATCACTCTTACAACATGTAATCCAACAAAACAAACAAACCGGCTCTACTAATGACGCCATTAAAAACAAAAGAATACACCCAGCTAATGAAGTTCCGTATGGGGTAGCTCATCAAAATCAGGTTCTTTTCAAATCTGGAATGGTAACTCAGTCGTTCTAATGATTCCATTCACAAATAACATAGAAAGGCCCGTTAAATGTGTTTCATGAAGGATTTAGCACACCGATGAAGAAACGCTAACCAACGAACGCTGGTTGTTCGTTTGATCAACATTTCACATTCTTCTCTATATCATTCAATCAGACAACCAAAATTAAGTGATGAACACCCATTCAGCTTGCTCACAATGTGACGCGTTAATCTGTGAATGTAGTCATACAACGTACATGCGATGCAGAATTATTTTATGCCTTCAATTTTCCCATGCCCTACTAAGGCACTGTTGATGTGGCAAGCATGTAGCGTCAGCTTAGATCAGTTGTGTATGCACTCAGTAACTTTATTAAGGTAAAGGAGAACTGCTTGTAAGTGAACAAGGAAATCGTGATAGTAGCTGGTTGCCCAATGTGTTCCCATAACCACCTCAAATGCCAACGTTTTGGGACCCAGACAAACCACAGACCACCAAGAGGTCTACTGGGTGAAAGTAACATAATTCTTTGAAAAATATCAACGAGGCTACGGGTTGAAACTTCCAGCTATCAACTTATCGGTCGCTATGTCCCCAACAGAGTCGATTATACTGAGATTGGATTGCGTCAGCCCCACAGGTTAAATATCCCCAAGATTATGCGCCCTCAGGCAAAGTTGCTTCTCTGGTTGAATGAGTACAACGTGATACCAAGGTCCTTTTGTTAGGTGAGGAAAAGTGATCAAGAATCTCGTGACTACAGAACAGCTGAAGCGTGGTCTGGAAGACGGATGGCCATTCAACGCGTCAGAAAATGTTCCGCTTTATCCGCAGCATAAAATAAGTGATTTGTAATTCCTGTTTGGCAGTCACGTCATCGTATCTACCAGATGATGGTGGCCAGCATTTTGCGGACTCGCATCCAAATCTGTTAGAGCATCTGCTAGTTGCATAACCTTTGGTTGTTTAGACGCTGCATTTACGTGCAGGGAATACCAGACAATCAATGACAAGGACGTACCATTATATAATCGAGAGTTCAACTGTCTTACAAGTTAACAAAGCCAATTATTAGTCATTTGTAAGATATCCGCACTAAATTTAATACGAAGTTATTCAAACAGTCTAGTCGTCGTGTTTAACGTGTTACTGTTAAATGGGTTGAAAATAACAGCGTAACGAGCAAGATGTAATACTCTACGCCTCAATCACTTCGAGTAGTCCTCCTCAGGAGTGTTGTCCCTACAAATGTCTCCCTGAAATTTGTACCTGAATCCTTTCCGAGCAATACATCAGTGAACACGAAGTCCAAATGTGTCAGAACGAAAACGGAAGTCACTTCCATCCTAGGCTAGTTAATAAACTAGTTCGTTACCTCTTTACTTTCATTTATAGCGTTCCCATACCGTATTATTTGATGTTGCATCGATTTTATGTTTAGTAGTGGGTCTTTTTGGGGGATGTTTACGAACTACAGATGCACCGGCTTGAAAATGTGCATTCTTTATTGTTTCACATTTTCATCGTTACCAGTTGGACTCTCCAAAACAAACAATATCTCACCACTGAATGACATTGCTGATAGTGAGCACGGAAACACGGTCCCCTCCGGTGAGCAGTCCAAACTACAGGTGGATTTCCTTAAAACCCCGCTATCATTCTACCAACAACTGCGCCTGTTCAGGGTTTTCATTAATTCCTAATCTGATCCCACGTGTCAAACTCTTTTGAAGCTTACCGTTCTTGAGTTCTGTTTGCTGCTTCCGCTTGTATTTTGTTCAGTCCCACTGCTAGCAAGGTCATTTGGTTACACAAAATAAGACTCACAAGCGAACACTGCTATACATTTGACAATTTCAGCTCACTAACACTACAGGAACGTGGAAAACCCACAAATAAGTTTTTTTCAAGATTAACCACCGAACCCAAATCCGACAAGTAATTTCAATCGTGTTGGAGCAATTACGCATTTCTGCATTCAAATTGCCATCTTTGAAGTTTGAAGCTTCACGTCTCCTCTAGTCAATTCATCAAAACAGATAAAGCACGTGCTACAGCATTCCAACACTCCGCTGTCTCAGCCGCTTATTTAAATCGACCAAGCGACACATGTATGTATGTTCCGAATGGCGCTCAGGTGAACGGAAAAACTGTTATGGGTCGAAAGGTAACTACCAAGAAATAGATACAGTCTGAGTTGTAACTTTTCGGTATTGTCTTACAGTAATCACTCTTGAGATTACTTGGGAATATCAAGTCAACACACGTTTCAGTTTGCTTTGTCTCGAATGCATCTTACAGCTCTATGGCTTTTGTTACAATCGATCCTGAGAGTAACACTGAGTGTTGCTTAACATTTTTCATCTAATCCCTCCACTCCTCATAATGGCTATCAGTTGGCTGGCAGCCGTACTGACGAGTACATCAGACAAACCTAATTGATATCTTGGTTAGTGAATATCGCAACATATACTTGACTGTCCACTTAATTTGATGGCGCACATCAGTCTTTTGACAACGGCACACACCACGCAGCACCTCCGATAGCAAAGCATAGCTAAACAGTCAATCATAATTGAACGCGATCAATTAATTCGCCGTATCAATAACTGACTCAAACCAAAACACATGACTAATAGTAAGATCGTAGTGACCAAGCAGCCACAGTTAGTAACTTAGATTATACCTCATGTTTGATTACCTATATTTTGTTTGTATGTATGCCATTCTCATCTGGTTCGTGTTTGAAACGTTCTTTTTAACCAAACATGAAGATATTCAACAAAACAACGTTTTCACACAATTCTTTAAGCTGTCTTGAAGAATTCCGGCCTTTTAAACAGAGGAAGTAGAGCCAAACCATTAGCAAATGACAGCTCAGTACTTCTCCAAGTGAGTTAACTAAATTTTCCCAAGCACATCGACTGGCAATTGTTGTATGCCCCTGCTTCATAGGAAGTGCATGGGACAACCGTACTTCTGTGTTCCGATGTGACGGGACATGTACTTGCACGAAACCTTCTCGTGATGCGCATATATATGATTCCACTGGTGTCACTTACTGAAATACCAGTTCTAATTGGTTGTCCTGCGAACATGGCGGATAAAAAAATGTAATTCGCTTTGCATATGGAATACAGACTTGCCTAATCATCATACCGTACGAAATACCCGTTGGTTTAACATCGTGCACTTTCTTTTTCCGTTTGCTTGATCACAGCAATGATGCACCAAGTAACAGACACACCATCGATTACCCACTTGATTACTTCTTACTTCCGAGTCGCATTTTACATTTTGGGTACTATCTGGATTACTGATTACGTAAGTGATTAAATGCGAGCGTAGTTTTGGTCCCTGAACATCGACGTATTCATATTAAACCGAGTCCGGGAGCCAAGGTTGTTTGTAATCATGGCAGGCTTTTTTAGTTTATTCGCTCTCTTCTTGGAGGCTGATTTCACATTAACTGCCACTATCTCTACCATAGTTAAATTTATTAGACAATGGCACTTCCGATTTCCTTCCTCAATAGCCTTTTTACTTCTGTTAAATTAGCTACAGCGTGGATCGTTGATTTGTTTAACATGTTTGAGCTAATAGTCATTCTGCGATCCAGAATTAGAGCAGAATTTCAATCTACTGTGGTTTTGACGCATATTCCTTCACCAACGGTGAATGGATGTGATTCTTTTGGAACTTGACAGAATAAAAGAGCCATCAGAAAGACTGGACAGTGCAGCATTCCCTGTCAAATTGTACCTGCACCTCGTAGGTTAACCTCGTCATCACCATTATCGTCATTATCAACAATATAAAAGCCTGAACCTGACCAGACGGTATTGTGGCTCGGGCCGTCGATCATCTCAGCAGTGACGCATATTATCCTAGAACAAAACGTTACTGAAAATGTTAAAAGTTAGTTAAAGAAGACAAAACGGAAGAACCCAAAATGGCATTAACACAAGCACGTCACTGAACTTGACACAATGCAATCTTGTGAGGTGAATGATCACTAGGATCCCAGTCAGGCAGGAGAAACCTACCCACTTCGCGCATTGGAACTGTCAGGATCTTTGTTTCCTGACCAGACTGTTGCTTGCCCACCAAACTGTTGGTAGTCTCAGTAGATAACGCTTGGTGGGGCAAACGCTAAGCGGACAGGTAAAGTACGTGCTCAACCATCGTAGGCTGTGCAATACAAATAGTTGACCGATTGACCGCGCATCAGGACTGTTCTGGGATACGCACCGTTGACCGGCGGCGATGCTCACGTGATCAGTCTACTCAATTTGAGCTAATTGGCACAGGCAAAGGTGGTAAAAATATCAAGTCTATTGACATCTTCGTTGCGAACAGCCTGCGTTTTCTAACCGTATGGCAAACCAGAATGCAAATGAACATTATTCACCTTCCCTTCCAGCGAAAACCGAATGTATTTCCGATGCTACAGGCGACGCAAGATGGTAAAGGCAACTCGCGTCTGTTATCCTCGCTGAAATTTCATCAGTAATATTACAAACTGACGGGATAGTGCCATCTTATTATGTGAATGTGTCCACAATCTTAAGTGGATTACCTGCAATGAAGAAAGTGGGGGTGAGAATGCTCCGTTCTTGAGGGGGCACTTCGCAGTTTGAAGGTGCGAAACGCACTCCATATAAGTCGGCCGGATCACTTACCTTGTTCAGCATGGTCTGCGTGCCATCGACAGAGTGGCTAAGTAAGACAGTGCCAACCGCATACCACATATCAACCAACCTAGTGCCAGAAAGAAGACCAACACCAAGTCTCACTGGATTCCTCGAGCACACTTTCCAGAATATCGTCCATGACGAAATTGAACTCAAAGGTGGATGTCAGACACCCTCTTACCTTGGTAATTTCTCGCGAAGAAGACATTCCTAGCGAGCGCTATGAGCAACGGAATCGAAAGCAAACTTTAGGTCCGAGAGGACCACGATCATCGGTTGCTTATAAGAGCGTCGATGTTCCTGGATCCTCCTTAGAGTAAAAATATGGTCAACGAAAACTCGAGTGGATCGGAATTCTGCCTGTTCTTTGCGTATCTGACTTTCTCGGGGCATAGTGATCCGATGTAAAATGAAGCCGGCGAGTAACTTGGACGCAACGGACACTAGACTGACGCTTTTATGATTGTTCCGTAGACATAGAACCCCTTCTTTGAAAACGTCAATTACTGTAAATCAACAAGAATCACAAGGCACCTCTGCATTTTTCCCCAATCGTATGGGGTGTTCACACTTCTGATATCAACCTCTGTCCGCCATTTTTAAGAAGGGAGGAGGAGATGAGGTTTGGTCCAGGAGCCTTGTCACGGTTCATTAATTTAAGCTTCAGGTTCATTTCTGCTTCCGGTGGTGGACCGTCTGTAAAGCAACAACTGACCACTTGGGTCAGGTTCAGGGCAGTTTAAATGTTCCTCAAAATGTGCAGTTCTTCTGTTAACTTGGAGTGATTGGCTGATGATAAGCGAAACATCATTTTTACGTATGGTCACACTAAACCGACTGCCAGTGATAACAATGACGCTGATGCTGAATCTTGACGCATATTTTGACCTTCTGAGGCAGACCAAAACACCCAGAAATCATCGTAATAGTGGGTGATTTTAATCTTCATGTTGGTTACCTTCTTCCAGAAGAGAAGCTTTTGAGGGTTATGTTTGGTGCCCAGGCGCAGAACGCTGACGGTGGTGAGAGATTGCTGCACCTATGTGTATCTCACGATCTCTTTATTTCCAGTAGCACATTTCAACACAAGAAGAGATATTGTATTATGTGGGGACTGCCCTGTGCTTCGCAGCCATGAACACAGCTTGATCCCACAGCAGTTGCTTACAGGTGACACCACTCTGTTAAAAACTGTCGTGCATTTTGGAGCAACTAACTGGACTCGGATCACGCTGTTTTGCTCACTCATTCTGTTTTATCATTTGCCCATGCACTTGTAAATTCAAGCTGCTTGATTGGAATTCGAACAAGGAGAGTGTAGAGAACGCTTGTCAGAAAGCACTGGTGGACAAATTGCCCAACTCACCTCAGGTGCTAGAACCTAGCGAGCACTGGGAACAAATCAAAAGAGATATGAAATCTTGCTGTAGGGAGGTAAGTTCCGAAGGGGCTGTGCAATTGTGACACTTTACGTCGACAAACCTTATGAGCAAGCGTCGTCCCGTTCCGCCGGGTTCTGAATATAATCACGGCCTTCAAGAACCTAAACACAAGCTGACAGAGAGTTTGTGTGAAGAGCGTGATCACCAATCGGTCGAACGCCTACCGTCTGTAATGCACACCTTTGTTTCTAATTTGATGTAACAATTGACCGCGCAACCAGACAGAACCTTACTTGTTCTCTATTTTACGTTACTGTAAAACTAGAATCTCATATGCTATTTAGACACCACAGCCCACTTGACTGTATGGAAGAGGTAACAAAAGAGCTACTTGAACATTTTAAAACATACTCCAAAAACTGTTCTTCGGATTAAAGCGAACACTGATCTTCATCAAACTGACATTATTCCATCTGTGTGCTCAGTTTAGTCAGCTTGGCTCAAAATGTATCTTAAGATAGGCCCATCAAGTGTGAATCAGTATCATGCTAAAACCCAAGAAGGACAAAGTGCTTAGGATATGTGGTCCGTTACCTTTTTGATCAGATGACACGCGTTACGCCCAGAGGTTAACATACACACCATGCAGTGGGGACATGTAACGGGGCAACATTAGTCCAGCCATGTCTAAAACAGTCAGTCAGGTAACTAGAAGGAAAGTAAGACATGCAGAGGCATCGCATGGAATATCAAAACGGTTCAACACAGTTGAATTGCTGCGGGTCAAGACGGTAGTAGGAGCCCAAATGAATAAGACATCGTTATATACTCCATGCAAACGTGACGGGGTTAAGATAACGTTAACCGGGTAATGCTGATTAAAGTCTCAGAGCAAACTGGGTGAAGAAAAAACCGAGAAGATTTAATAAAACCATGGGTACTAGGAATGATGAGTCATTCACAAAGTACTGATATGAAATACGAGAGTGAAATGAAAACTAATGCTTACCACTCACATGTTTACCAGCTGATCGGAAGGTTGGTGACCAGTCATGTGTTAATGGAGTACATTCGGTTTTGTAGTGGCCAAAACACGCCACACTTGAAATTTTGTTATCCTGTTTTCTTCTCGTGGCTCTATTCCAGAGCTCGGTGCCCCAGATGAGTGGACCGACAGCATATGTACTTTCCCCGGAATATCCCCATTCCGTATACTCCTTTTTATGTGGCATGTGCTCGTACTTAAAACCGGCCGATACACGCCCTCTGCTGTGTTGTTCTCCCTCTGTCTCGTGGTCGTGTTGTCATGACGAGTTTGAATTGTGGTCGTAGTTTCGTGTGTTCGCTGTTTGAGTGTTCCTACTTTGAAGGTTCCTCTCTACATTACAACCCGCGATTTGTCGACAGTGAACTTCTATCTGCTCTGTGAACTACAGTGTATAGAAAACGTTTGTACGACATGAAGCGTATACTCTGATCAGCCGTTAATCTTACCTATGCTCCTGTCTGATGCGTCCAAGTTACTCACTGACCTCTTTTTACTTCGATTCACCAAGTACAGAGAAAGTCAGATACGTGAAGAACAAGCAGGCTTCAGGTCTTGTCGGGGGTGTGTTGATTACATTTTTACCTTACGACGGATCTTGGAACCTCGGCATTCATATAGGCAGACGACGGTCGTGGTCTTTCTGGACCTGAGGGCTGCTTTCGTTTCAGTTGCTCATAATGTTCTGTGGAGCTGTCTGTTCCGAAAGGGAGTACCAGAGAAATACGTGAATCTAGTGAGATCACTGTACGCTCATTGTGCAAGCAGGGTGAGAGTTTATGGGCAACCGTCTCGGGCGTTCATCACTTCTTGTGGTGTTCGTCAGGGGTGTCCGATTTCACCCTTCCTGTTCAATTTTGTCATGGACGACATTCTGGAGGGTGCACTTCGTGAATCCAGTGGGCTTGGTGTTGACCTTCTTCCTGGCGCCAGATTGACCGATCTGAAGTACGCGGACGACATTGTCTTACCTAGCCCCCCTGCCGAAGACATGCAGACCATGCTGAACAAGGTGAGTGATCGGGCTGGTTTGTATGGAATGCGCTTCGCACCTTCAAAGTGCAAAATGCTGCCTCAAGACTGGGCCATTTCCACCCATACTTTCTTTATTGCAGGTAATCCGCTTGAGAATATGGACAGTTTCACATACTTGGGTAGCACTATCTCGGCAGCCTATAATATTGCTGATGAGATATCAGCGAGGATAGCAAAGGCACGAGTTGCCTTTTCTAAACTGCGTCATCTGTGGCGTCGAAAAGACGTTCGGTTGTCACTGAAAAGAAGGGTATATAACGCCTGTGTGCGTTCCATTATTCTGTATGGTTCGGAAACGTGGCTTGTTCACAAGGAAGATATCAACAGGCTTGTTGTGTTTGACCATCGTTGTTTTCGCCAATTGGCCAACATGAAGTGGACCGATCGCGTGAGCAATGTGGCAGTTCGCCGGCGCGTATTCCGGAACGTTTGGGATGCGCGATCAATTGGTCAAGTAGTTACGTTGCACAGCTTGCGATGGTTGGGTCACGTGCTCCGTATGCCAGCTGAGCGTTTACCGTACCGGGCATTATACACTGAAGCCACCAACAGTCGAGTAAAACCGCGTTGTGGTCAAGCAACAACGTGGACACGAAATATGAAGATCTTGACTGCTCCATTGAGCAAAGTGGGCAGGTATCGCCTGCCTGGATGGAGTCCTCGTGATCACCCATTCCGCCGGTTAGATACGCTATCCGAGATGGCGGTGTGTCGCAGTCAACGGCGTACCTGTATCTATACCATTTCTAGTTTCTCCGCTTAGTCTTCAATATTTGTTGACCTTATTAACGTTTCCTTCTAGGATATTACACGTCACTGTTGAGGTGAGCGGCGGCCCGAGCCACAGTCAGGTTCATGGTGGTTATGATGATGAAGATGATGATGTGCTCCTGTTTCATCATACTAAATCCGCCCTAGTCTCTGAGTGACTGTCTCATATATAGCTGGATTATTGTTGTATTGTTCAGTACGAAGCCCACTACCAATAACTTCTGAAGTTATATGTGAGTAAACATATTCTTGTTTAATTATCGACTGTTGTGTGATCGTAAGGCCTCATTTATTATCAACTTATCATAATTAGAGTCTCCATGAGGCTACAGGCACCTCAACAACAAACCACTTAGTGGGGTTGTTTTTCCTGTGTTTGTATTGAGTGACCAGATCGGTGTTGTGATCTGGCAACCTATGCCTATGAAGTTGAAGAAATGCTGTCCTTGTAACAATTGAGCCCATCTCTCGGTGTGGATACGCTTACTATGGGTGAAAGGGGGTCAGGGTGATGTGGTATGGACACACACACCTTTACATTAACTAAAAGCAGCTGGGTAAATATATTTGAGATTGCAAGTTTCACTTACGTCAATGTCTGACTTGCTGGCGATGGCGATGCGGTCGGATGTGGCATAGCTACATGCTACAACACGGTGATTTGAAAATGATAATCTATCACCAGAACGTGAGCCCAATAAAGGACTTCTCTCCATAAGAAACAATGGTGATTATTACTAGGTTGAAGAAAATTAATAAATGTAACATGGCAGCGATGAAACAAGTGAACTACTAGAAGTAAATTTCTAAACGTGCAGTATGCGAAAAAATGTTCTAACAGGAAAAATACTCGGGTCTAGCGTTTCTTTCCGAAAGGGGCTTACTGGAAAATCCATGGGACTACTGAGATCAACTGTGGGTAACGTCCAACTAGGATGAGACCTTGAAAACTTCTCCAGCCCCACAAATGGCAATATGTCATGATGGTCACCACCAATTCACAACTGGGCCTAGTTAGCTCGCAATGCCCTACATACGGCAAACCTTGCACAGCTCTTACGGGATGGTTAAACTGATCCTAATAGTACGGCTATTTACTGTCCTATACCACCAGTTGAACGGAGAGCCAAATTATTGACTTCACGCAGACTATCTTTATTGAAGGACGTAGGAATTAAGTCAGAATTGTTAACCGCATATTAGACATCGAGCCAGTCAATATTTCGACAACGACATGACGTGAAGTTCTTTTGAAACGTAACGTTCAAAGTGTGCTTTGGGTGGATAATGCTACAGATAATCTATCGTTACATTTCACGAATCCAGTCCTTCTGGACGGTAGGCGGATTATAATTGCATAATAAAATGAGATAGTTGAAACTCTATTTACAAACAGACGCCTGCATCCCCATGAAACCACGTGTCAGTGAACACAAGAGTTGCTCGCACCGTTCCTACCAAAGAAACGCCCGCCCGCTTCAAAAGCAGAAAGGAGCCGCTGTTTTTGATAGAGCGATTTAGCTGGAAAGTTTGAGAAAACAAACCTGTAGTCAACAGCGTGATAGTCAAAACAAAATCTAATACAATCTCTCACCTACTTTCGTAAAACCACAATGTTTTTTCCCATGTTCCGTCGATTCAGAAACTGCTACAAGACTATGTGAATCAATACTGTGCTGAATCTACTATCATTCCCATTAAATATGTGTGTCAACTGCAAAGATGGCAATATCTCATTTTCATTGTGGAAAGACTGCTCAAAAACACAAGGCACAACGGAATCAGATCACTTTCGTTTAATGCTCACGCACAATTACTTCAGACAAAGGTTTGCTAAACTAACCATGGTGTTAATGTGAATTGTTCGCAACAGTTGAATCGAAAACACTACAGTTTGCTCCTACTGTTGTGTTAATCCTAAGCTATCAGTTGCTTCAATTATGGTGAACCCAGAAACGAGGAAAGTAAAGTGGTTCAGTCAACTATAACAAAATGAGGTAGAAAATAACAGAAACTGGTTACAAAAACGACTGTATAAAAGGCTACCTTAAATTAGATTCATCGGTCAAAGGGTTTTTGTAATTCTAACCAAACAGGATAGGATAAGGACGATTTTGTTTAAAAATCAACAATTCGCACGTGATCAGCGGAACGTTTCAATCAAATCACAAGCATTGTAGTGTGTTTTACTGTTGTTCAACATTCTGTTTCTTACGCTTTCTATCTCATCTCTTAGTAGACACCAGATGAAGTGACAGCAATGCCGAATACATTAGGTGTTATCGATCCATCAGTCACAGTCTAGCACACGTAAGTATTCTAAGGTCTGCTCACAGTTTGCAAAACAGCACAGACACACGTTATATTGATCAATTCTACGCTTTGATTGATAAAACGTTTGCACACAGTTCTACGTAGAAAGTCAAAGTATGAGGCCGCCATATACTGAGTTTAAAAAGATGTGTTAACACAGTTTAGCGTGGTGAAAACACCCTAAAAACAGGAGCTGAGTTGAAGTAAAATGCCCGATCAGATCGTAAAAAACAATGTGGAGTCACAACTCTGTCTTTCTCGTGTTCTTTCGACGGTGATAGTTGTCGTTGTAACACAAAGAAAGTAATTACATCCAGTATATGGCTGTGGATATGCAGTTCAGAAATAACGCGCTGGATCGCAAGTCACGACCATGACAGTTTGAATGACCGGATAAACTTTTCAGAAAGATGTGGGACTGCATAGCCACCTTGTAATGGCTCCAGCTATTCCTAGTTGTGAACAAAGGATGACACTGTAGGATAGTACCTGGTCCACTGAGTGCATCGCACCAAGCAAAAGAACGGTGGATAAGATGTCCACGAATTTCATTAACTTGATTGTCAACTTGGTAAGGTAAAAGATTTTCCAAAATAAAGGAACGGCTGGCTTCTCAGATAAACTTTAATCGGTGGGTTACTCATTAACGATTGAATGACGGAAGATTTGACAGTCTATTGCAACAGCCTTCTCTGACCAGCAGCACTAGAATTGAGCTCACCAGTTAGTAAAACTTGTCAATAATCAAGTCCTTGTCATTACTGGCAGCTACAACATGCCTCATGTTTTGTTAAGGCAACTTTGCTAGCCAACCTGTTAATGTCTCCATTGTGGAACATCATGATAAATAGTATATTCAAGGTGAACACCACCCACATTCGATCACAGTCCTTGTGTTTAGATAAGGCTCTTGACTGGCCCACTTCAAAAGGAAACGCTAGACTCAAGTTTCGCTCTTATAAGAGCTCATTAGTAATGCACATAATTGTTCGAAGCAGAGCTTTCACTCTAACCCTCGTGTTTGTGAGGCTAGACTGTTAATCAAAGCGCCAGTAACCCTACGTTAGGCATGACCAAATAATCAAATCCAAACGCTCAAACACAACCTTGTCCGATTATTCAGAACGGGCAATTAACAGAATCGTTCTCTTCTATCCAGTCGATAACTTCGTGAGTAGGACTTCTCATTTAGATTAAATTTACTATCATTATTGTACCAAGCTGGACGACATTCACACATTGATTATTCGATAATGCCTAATGTGGGGTTACTGACGTTGTGATTAACACTCTAGCCCCACAAAACGTGGGTTGTAGTGAAAAATCCGATCCGGACAGAGCGAGACCCGAGTCTATTGGTTCCTCTCGAAGTGGATTATTGGAAAGACTTACCTGAATGTGAAGGCTACGATCAAGTGTGGGTGGTGTTCAATCCGGACTAACCTAAATCCCCGAACTTCCACCAATAATTCAAAAAGTATATTGCCTGTAACCGGAACAATCCCAAAAGAGTGGAGAAGTTCGACCGATAAGCAAGTGTTTCAACTTAGAAAGACGGGAAAGTCCAGTGTGCCTAAGAAGCTACGGATCTCAGTCATGAGGACCAAAGATCGCATTTTGCTTGAGTTACTTTTCCACCGATCCTCCCATTTGGTTAATGTGTTTCAATCGCTGTCTTCTACTGATATTTGAGGCTTGCACAAAATAATCGACAAGGCAAATGGAAGTTCTCGTGTTACGTCCGTGTAAGACCTCGAGATGTCTTTCGCAGCTGGATGACGCCCAATTGTATGCCATAAGCCTCTACATGCAGTTGATCCACAACAGGCGGGCTTTTCATGCATCCACGATGAAGACTACCATTAACCTTCATGAACTCGTGACCACTCGCAGACCTGTAGGCCGTCGTGTTGAATTTATTGACAAGTGGTTAGATATTACGACCGACAACCTGAAGTCGCAGTTGACCAGATTGTTGGCTAGATCAAAAGTAGCAAAGTCCTTAATGCGCATCTCGCCCTGCACACTGTTGCTTACTGTGCAACTTTTACTTGTCAACTGAGCGATTGTACTCGGTTGCTGCTACCGTTGTTACAACAGAATTTGGTAGAATGTCCCTCACTGAACACATTTGAAGGCAGAAGAATTTTTGCTGCAAATCTATCATACCAGTTCACAGCAGGTTGCTGGACTATACTGAGGACCACTATTAAATATACCACACCAAAGAAAGTGGTTATCGAGGCAGGCAGTCCACTGGATACAGACATGTCACACAACGCGAAGTGCGACGATCCAAATTCGTTCAACTTCGGCCTTGCTGATAATCGCAAACTAAAATAAAGCTGTTTCGGTGAGTGCAGGACTGGAAGTGTGCCTCAGCTAACAGTAGACATCCGGATGGGGAAGACGATAGTTGGATATTGTGTGAGTAGATAACGCGAAATGCCGGCGTAATATCGCATTGGTTTTGAGTGATTAAAGTGACGTGCGACGGATGACGCACGCTACTTGATTCTATGCGCGGCTGTGACGTGGTGCGTTTGCGTGATGTTTTTTGACCCAGTTCGGTATGTGCTTCATGGCTTGGGTTTGACAGGGGCGCTCAGACCTGCCTATTGTAGGATGCCTCGCGTCTTCGTCGATAATCCTAGATAACGTCGACTTTGGCTGACTCGGGTACCGCTTGTTTCACATGAGGAGTTGGAATTCGAAATGTTCTGTGTAGAACCACTGGGAGGATCTCACTGTATGTTCTTGAGATAGAACCAGCTAGAGAGCGGTGAGTAAGTTCGCATACATCATCGTCTTTAAGACGGAGACGACAAAATACCGGTTTCTGGACAGATTATGGATTCAAAATCCTGTTTCAGACGGCTGTTTGAATCATTCGGTCAACAGTTTATGATAACCCTTTAGTTGTAGGTTGGTCTATAACAGGGCCATCTGATTTTGAACCGTATCTTCAGGACACATACTTCTGACCCGATCAAATAACATGCACACCAAACTTTGTTCCCAAGATCAGGAAACAAAGCCTTCGGAATACAGGTACTGACAGGCCATGATATTAAAATAAAAGATACTACTAGGCTATCTGCCCAGCAATGTATAATCTGTCCCGTAGAACATCTCGACAAACATTTTAATGGGACAAAAGATTTGTACCTTACCTAATGCCTAATATGACGAGTCTTTGATCCGTTTAGCAGACATAGACTTCGACTCCTAAGTCATTATGCCTACGCTTTCAGTGAATAAGAAGTAATCTACCTTGAAATGTTTCTAGGGAACCATCCACCATGTTCTCAAGTGCAGACCGTGCGAGCTGATCAGGACTATGGCTAGTTATGAGTGCGATCACCCATGAGTGAGATCGTTAAGTTTGCTGCTGCGAAAAATCTTTGTACGGAGTCAGTCAATAAGTAATCGTTCACCAACGACACTTATGAGGGTTGGTGAATAAAACCAGTTAGACACCTAGATAAACGAACAGATTGCACAATAAGTTACATAGTTTCAGGATACATTAGAGAATATTTCATGCGATACGGAAGCATTGTGTTTGATTTCAACAAAAACACTGTCGCACCTAGCAAGTCGACTACCTTGGCAAAACACTATCATACCTGATACTTTAACTTTCTCGTTATGATAACTTTCAAATACCTTCAGTATACAGTCATTTAATTGGAGCCATAACAGAGTGCTTTTCTTGCAAGTCTATCTTGAATGACACAGGGTATCGAAGATTTCGCTCTACCCCATATTTTGATAGAACTGGACGATTTCTGCTCGCTTGTCGCGTTCAGCCAAGTTGACCATGGTATCTCGTTATAAGCTTCCGAAGACGAAAAAAAATGAATGAACAGTAGCAACTCAATATTTAAGTATTACGTTGGGTAGACGAAACAGTTGGTGTTATGCAGTCCACAATGAATGCAAGGTTAAGCCAGTAGGCCTTAATTTGCCATGACGCACGTTGCCGCGTTACACATAAGTCGTTGGTTGTTCCAATGAGGGTTTATCGAGCAGGCTTAGCTGGTCGGTTCAAACCAACTACCCGGATATTACATAATCTGGCACCAATTGATTTAATTCGTGGACTGCATACGTGCAGCTATCAGTAGTCATCAAATAAGGAACGTTGTGGGTGAACAGATATTTCTATTTTTTATTCTTACTTGTGGATTTGGGTTACTAAACGGACTCCTGTCGGACTTACGGTTGCTTGGATGAAACGTCTGATCCAGAAAGAACACCTCACAATACCAGAACAACAGGCCTGGCAAAGACTGAGCCAGTTCGTCCAGTAATGGCATTCTCTCGTCTTGGACGCTTTACGCGACCTACGTGTGGACAAAAGTGTGTATTCCTTGGTCAACAGTTTAGCACTGTTTGGACGTGAGAGCAACCTTTTTAGTTTCATCCAAGGTACTGACCGATCTCTTCCAGTGGTCAACCTGGATTTGCTCTCTTCGACTAAGGTTGGTACTTAGATAGTGCAAGTTGCCTCAAGGACTAGGTGTTTAGAGAAGCTGATATTGGATGCAAGCAGTCCCCGAAGATTATTCTGCGTTTGTTCTCCTGCTGACCTTGGTGGGTAGGCCACTGCACTTTTGTTAGTCCACCATCGCATAGAGCCAGAAAACAGTTACAACAGGTTACGAGTCCTTTCACAGGCGTTGCTTGATTTCTTCAAACTGGGTCAAGTCGCTAGTGTAGACGAACTCATCTTCTTTTGTTCGGCCAAATAACACATCTATCATGACATCAGCTGATTCTAGGATTTTTGTTAGGACCCTTATAAACTGATATGAGAAAGAGGAGCTCTCTGCCTGATCTTGTTTGAAAGGTATAACATTCTATCGTTGTGCTGGGCTTTGGGTTTTTATAGGCACAACTGTACAAAAGTGACGGGACAAAAAATTTAATGAGTGTGAAAATAAGTGTTGGACGGAAGGCAAAATGGAACGTTGATGCGTGCCACGACGAAGTGAAGCTGGGCCCGGTGAGTACAAGTTCTGGCACGTATGTCGCCTCAAAGTTTCAGTCACACCGTTGATACCAGTTTGGGTGAGAAGTCAAAGTGTTCCTAATGCACCACGATAAACTGAATTGCAATTGAATGTGCATAATAAAACTTAGGATGCACCAGTCATCCCCAAATCAGAAGGAATATCAATCACACACAACCAGTTGGGAAGAAACGTGCTGCATGAGCGCCTGATATCCAGTGGGAATGGAGGTGTAACATGGGGATGTTGAAGTATTCATCCAGCTTCACGAGTCATGGTAGAACAACCTAAACCGGCAGTCGTTCCAGGAGACACTGATATGGTATTCGGTACTAACAGAGACTTGAGAGAATGAACCGAAAATCCGTCTCCGGTCTGAACACAGATATTACAACTAGGAACGGTGACCGTTTGAGCAGAAGGAAGGTCAGAGAAAAAGTGGATTGAGTTAGAAGATGTATTTCAACTGCCAAGGTTGGTTGTGCGCCAAACACCAGAAACCTCTGTAGATTTTGTGTCTGTCGTCCGCATCCTCTATGGCTTCTAAATTTTTTTTATACGTACAATTGTTGGCAGCATCACTTGTTGAAGCGCGAAGATAATTCCTATTTCTAAGGTCGATGTGCAAGTCATCAATTCGAGCTGCTTTGACCCGACCAATTTACTCAGAAAGGAAAAAACCGCAATCAAATCCAAACACTGTACTCCTGCTAGACTGCAGCTGTCACCCAGACATCAGAAATAACGTAGGTTGTTGGTTAACTTATTCTAGGGTGGGTTGTTGAGTAGACAGAACAGGAGGGACTGACGAGAGAGAAACGCCGGTATGATGCGGTCCGGCCGGGATGTTGTAAACTTTATTTAATGGTTCTCCGGAGTTACCAACTAAAAAGCAGGAGAGACCGTTTTTGCAAGAATAGCCGGTTGTCATCCTCAAATCGAACAACGCTGTCTGTTCGTTGGGCATTCATCCCTTCAGTCGGCCTAATGATGCTGTAACTCTTGCTTGTGGACAGGATGAAGAGTTCCCGAGTGAACTGCAAGCCACGGCATTCATGTTTGACGTTCGGTCCCCCCAGCGCGTGAATTTGGGTTGTGCAAACGAGCGGTTGCCAGACACGGTCACGCTGTTGACAAGTACAGTCTGTCTGCGACATCAGCCTTAATTTTGCTTCTCAGAAATACCTACAGCATTTGGCTCAGCTGATTACACAGAATGCTATGTTTTATCTCCTTCCACAAGGTAGAGCAGACTCCAATTAAAAATAAGTTCATTCGGAGCAGTGACCGTTTCTGAAACTTCTGTCTGTCGATAGAACACCTCACAAAGTCGACAAAGGTTGGTTGGTTTACTGCTCACATGAGAATATTTACCGCCCACGTCAAATGGCCAGTACGGAGGCAGTTTACATGAGTACAACAAAGGTGTTACCGTAACAGTTAAACTTCAATAAGGTCATCTGGATGATTATGACAAGACACTATAACCCCACAGATAATGGGATGAAATAACTAGGCCCTAAAAGGCGTTAACATTACCTAAAATGTGATGAGGTTAGATTGCTCCAACATTCGTCTTTCTGCTTATTGTTAATACCAAACGTAAGAGAAAAAATATTTTAGACAATAAAGTGATCAGTAAGAAACAGGCAAGATGGAGAGCACGATGATACGCGTTAAGCAGTCGTGGGGTGATCAGTTTCACACATTGTTACAGTTTAATTCACATAAGTGTGATTAACCCTCTTGCCTCTATCCAAAACACCTTGAATGTAAGAACAAGGCTCTTTACGTTTTGTTCGTAAGTACTGAATATATATATGATATAGAATTTTGTTACTTTTACTGAGTTTTGAATGAGTATTCAATGAACTTGATTGCTCTTCTTGCAAAAGATAGTTACCTTGGTGGAAATGTCGAACGATAGAAAAAATCTTCATGCTGAGTATTAGGGACTAACCGGCCGACAGAAGAAAATTTCATCTAACACTGAACATACTTAGACGACATTCAACAGCTTGCATCAGTTTTCAAAGCTGATATATTTTACCTGTTGACGGATTATGGACATGTTTTGTTAACTCCCCTGCTGAGTCAGGAAAGAGTAGGACAATATAGAGTCAGTCCGGATTCACGTCTGTACGCAATGTGTCGGACAGCTGTAAACCTCTTGTTTCGGGTAAAAAAAGACAAATTTTTAAAGGGTTACTCGGACAAACCTAGTTCTGTATGTAAACAATCAGTAGTTATCAAATTATACCATCTAAAAACAAGTGAACTGTGGGCGCGGAATTTGACTGTCAGCAAGTATCAGTCATTAATACAGTGACGTAAGTAATTCAGTGAGGCGTTACAAAAACAAGGGTCTTCAAACGATAGTTAGTATTATCAACACAAAGCATGTTACATGCGGTAATGTGAGAAATGTCCGACCAGTATTTAGTGTGATCAGCACATGGGGATATATATAAAAGACCTACAGTACGCTATTTCGACCAATGGGGGTAAAGGCAGTTGATATTGACCTTGTACAAATCATCGGCTGCGGTCGCACAGCGGAGCGATAACGCTGCTGGACCGCATGTGAAGGTTCGGTGGTTCGAGTCTCCAGGCGGGTGTCTTGCCACTGCATTCGTGATTTCACTTGTACTAATCGGAACACAAACTTCACTGATTCTGGCCAGAGTCAACATGCGACTGTGATCAAACAATTTACTGGACCGTCAACACATTTGCTTTGTTGTTGACCCCAGTTTCATCGAAGAAATATGAATTGTGTTTATTGTTATGTTATTCTTCCTATCATCCAGTCCCTCAAAAGCCACTCACCATTAACCGCTTTCGGTAGTTCTCGTAAGTGACCTTTCTGAAAAAAAAGAACTTTAATAGGAATCACTGTTTCACTACGAGTCTAACCAGGAAATGACTGAAAGAGCAACTATCTTGACTAGTTTTTATCTTTTTCGGGGAAAATATTAAACCCAGGTAGACGAGGAAGAAAAGGTCATCTGTTCCTTGTTTTGTTTGACTTCCGTCAAAGTTTTTATATGAAACGATCAGCCAATAAGCATCAGTTTAGTAGGTGAAAAATAAGGACGACCTTCAACAAATCCCCGACTACTCATCAGTAATCTGAAATATCGCCTTGCAAGTTTAATGAGTTCTGTGATCTCCACCTGTCTCGGAAGTCCTAATCGCGGGGTTATCGATTGGAGTTAACAGGCAGTAACTGTGTCTCCTCTCGAGACGATCGGGCAACCTGATCATTGCTCACAAGCGAGAGTGGTTGAGCGTTCAGATTGGATAATTCGGTCGTGCCTAATGTGAGGTCAATGGCGCAGTGGTTAACACGGTTGCCTCATGATTGGAATGTCCGGAGTTCAAATCCCGGCCGTGGCAAGGATATGCACTAGTGACGAGCTCTAATGAGAGCGAAACTCGAGTCTAGTGCTTCTTTTCGAAAGAGGCTGGTTGGAAAGTCTATGTGAATGCGAAGGCTGCGATCGAACGTGAGTGATGGTCAACTTGAAAATAAAACCAAATCCCCGACTACTCATCAGTAAAATAAAAGTTCACTGACAACGAAAGAAATCATGTGAACTTGTAACGTCACTTCATTTTTAGTTGTGGTGACGTTCGTCTCAAGGGAACAGATCAAAAGCCCCAGTGAAAACTGTTTGAATAAGCGCTGAGATATGTGATGCACGTGACGTTACATTGCGTGGTGACACACAGTGAAATCTTACGTCACCCATTGCAATATGTCATTAAACAAGTCAAGTTATTGACAGTGTCAACAGTGTGTTGGCATCAGATCAGTTTTCTAAAGCATGATGTGAACGAATCCTCACACATAAAGTTTTGCCACAATAACTGCAATCGCTGCCCAGGCCTCTGATCCCATCATGAGGGCATCACCAGTCGCATCGGAACGACACATTTCATCAACAGTTTATATGTGATGCGAACGTTATGGTTGGAATATGCAATCAGCAATCTTCCTCAACATTGCTGCGTCAGAAACAATGCGTTGGTGAACAAGTGAACAGGTGAGTTGACCGGCCACACAAACGTTTCCAACTCGAACTATGATCTGGCAGACTTTACCTAATGGAACTGAACAAAAACGACACCGAATGGGATATAAGCAGAACAGAACGGGATCGTTCGACGGCTTATCACCCAGTCAGTATTTCCGTTAGGGAGTAAACACATACTGACTCACCAAATTCCTCAAGTTAGAAACAAGACCAATCGAAGAAGACGTAGCTAGCTACCACGTGAGCTATCTTTTTACAAGCCCACTGATATGAAGTTTTCTGCTACACCTTTGATGGACAGGTTTAATTCCATCTTAGGCGAAGTTCTAAAGAAAAACTGTGTACGACCGATAAATATATGCCTACTCTTTCACCTGATGATATTGTAATGAAGCCTGTGTCAGTCGAACCATGCAGCCAGTAAGTCCGTGCATACGGACCAATTAACAGCATAAAGCATGTATTGGGACAGGAATCAGAGTCACTCATCAATATTTAGTGATATTACTCCCTGTCACAGGTAGTTATCGGACAGACGTGTCCAAATTGCTCCTGGTCTTCTTCAGCGTTCCAACCAACCAGACACCGGCTGGTCATCAAATTCTGGAGCAGCGTCATGTATATCGCCGGCCAAC
>QNGE01005479.1:0-43206 GCA_008508345.1 Paragonimus westermani
TCAGCACAGCAGCTAATCACCGTTTTTGGTTGGTTGGCACCAGTCTAACACGTCTCCATCCGCAGTAGCTTGTAAACGAACTCGGGCTGGCTGAACCCTCTCCAGTCAGGAAACCGTTCCAGTTCCATCTCACTACAGAAGGTAGGCTACTTGGAACGGCCAGTTTTCGTAGCCGTCTCCTAATGCAATCCCGATCGATCAGATGGGATCCCGTTTTTCTCCAGAGCCGTTCAGTTTTCACTTGATGGCATGCAAGTGTTAACATTTTCGAAGATCAAACATGGATTACCTCGTACAATGCCGCATTTTGGGCGTACACCTTCGTTGCAGCAGCATTCATGTTTGTGTGAGAGGATAAGCAACTATTGTTCAATTGGCTAAGCTAATACTTAAAACCAGATACGATAAATGACTAACGAGTTATCGCTGTGTATGAAAAGCAAATTTGTCTTACAAGAAGTCATGTCTTTGCTGAATAAATCTTCTTACGTTCTGGCAGGCCGTTTTGATAAGCAGATCGAAGAATCGTTCTGACAGGCCTTTGGCAGAAAGTAGATAAGCAGAACTAATATCTCCTGAAAGTCTTTGATATTCGAATGGGTAAAGATAAAACACTTCAGCTCAATGCTGGTACGCAACGATTTAAAATCTGAAACCCACTTTTGTTCTCAGTCAGGTAAGCACGCTGCGGTATATTTGTGCACTGAGGTGACCAGCGACCTCCGTGTCGATTCGACAAATGGCTGAACCTAAACGTCTATATGTTTGGAAGTGTTTATTATCAATACAAGTGCCCATTTTATCATGTTTGATAATGCCTAGACCTTTTATGATGTTTCTCCACGATGACGCCAGGACACCATGTGTAGGCAACAGCATACTTCCCAGGTCTTTCTTCAGGATACATTTCTAGATTTTTCAGTAAGAGGCATACATGTATAGTTGTTTTCATTCATGGGAAGACATCGAAAGAAAAACTAACACGGTTCCATCACGTCTGGTATTGTGATATCTCACATTGTGAGGTCAACCAGACTATCAGCGGTGGTCACACTGAACCGGCCACTCCATCCCGGCCAATCGGGGTGAGCGAACTTGACCTCATATTACCGGACCGGCTACAATAACACGACTCAGATAAAATAACTCAGTGGCTACCAGCCAAATGTGCTCAGTTTTGTCAGCTTTCTGTACTTGAACTCGCAAGCCTGGCAGAATAAACACACATCGTGTGTTGGCCTTTGTTCTTGCCCAGTCTGATGACGAGATCGGCTTTTCTTTTCCGGTTATCCCTGCCGCCAGAGGGGCTTTGATAACGTGACACAATATACTGGCACGGAACTACAGGAAACCGAAACCCCAACTACTCATCACTGGCCTAACTCCACTGACCTTTTTGACAGGTGAGCATATGCTGGATGAAAAATAGTCAGTGCTTTGTGATGGTCGTAGTGGTAACAACAGTGACAACCATTGATGTAGATTTTGTTGACCGCGTTGAGTGGTGGTACATTTTGCTGGTAAGTATTCACTGATAAGCGTCTACTGCTGGGCACAGTTCTGGAAGGTTAACGATTGGTTATAGAGATTAAGTGTACCTTAATTTGGGAATTCAACTATTGGAGTTAAATGTGGGAACCCTTTACTTAGACTGAAGTTGAACTATCAATAGAAAACCATACGCAAAGGCAGGAACAGGTCTTAGTAGTGAAGGTGGGAGGCGACGACGGGGGCTGAGAGATTTGCATTTGAAATCAGTTACCCATCCAGTCCATTGTTTCATATGGAACCCACTAAATGCTCCACGAGACTGAATGTGGCACTCCACTAAAGCCAGTGATGAGCACTGAAGGTGTATTGATCATAAGTGATGTGGCAGGTCTGATAATTAACGGGAGATCTAATTGCGAAAAATCCGGGTTTCGGTTGGACTCGACGGAAACAGCATGCCCAGTTACATCAAAAGCTCTGTCAGTTGTCCATGCCTTGTTATTTTTGTCTGTCGTCACCACAGACGTTCCTCCCATTGCTGTATATACTAATCATAAATTATATCTGTTGCTTGTCAAATCGCTTGCCTAATAGTACATCCTATGAATTTAAACGTTGATATAATATGTTAAGAGGTTAGGAGTTACTCAGTAAACAGTAAATTAACTTGAATGATTAGACGGAACCACATACCGTAAGATATTTGTTATCTGGCGAGTTTATGTAGTGACTTCAATCTTAGCTAACATAACTCTTAAGCACACAGCGTGACAGTTGAATCAGTTGCCTTTGCAACTGTGCCAAACTGGAGAACAAGTACTACAGTAATCGTTTCTAGCTCAGGCCGGCGAATATTGAGGCCGCGTGCTTTCTTACTGTATTTATGTAAACAAAACTACTTACTGATGAGTAGTATATAACCACTGGCAAAAAACATATCTTGAGAGTAAAAACTAACCGTAAATATTATTTGAACCGTACTCCTATTTGGCTTCAAATATCCTGTCCCCATGGATGTGGGAGGCTGATAAGTATATAAAGGCAGTTATGTATATTATAATTAGTCTTCTACTAGATCTTCTTGAAGTTGGTTTGCTGGGGCGATAAAGGTATAACCCTTCGTTAAAGTGAGCCATTTAAAAAACACTTATCGTTGAAAAAAATTAATTGCTATAGTATAAAACTGCGCATTAATGGGTGGAAGTACAATTTTCAAACGGCATTCACCTGAAAATATATTTGACTGAGCGGTTTAGTCGGCACGCATTCTGAACGTTCACGTAAATGGCCCATGAAATAATTCGTAGAGGTGGACACCAAGATAAACAACCAGACTCCATCATTTTAAAAAACTCTAAAGGAAAATGTTTCCATTTTTGAACTTCGTAAAGGATCGTCTGGTGATCCAAATTACAAATTGAAGTTTGAGCTGACTCGCACACATGCTACTGCGCAGTTACGCTCGGTGCAGACAAACATGCAATCACTTTTACAGTGTCACGAGGGAAATATCAGATGATGTGAAGTTAGGAAGGTCTGGAGAGGTGAGGCAAAATGACACACAGCATTAATATGGATCAACGGATAAATATCATGATTTATTTTTACAAACAATTGTTTGACGAACTAGAATTTGGGTATGACTCCACTGTTCGCGTGGATAAGAAAACAAGCACGGATAGTCCACCACCAACATGAAGGACACTACCATGAATTAATTGTGAGATAAAAGAAGTTCCATGAGTTGACATTAATTAGGAAAGCAATGACTTGTGAGAACTAATCGGGTACATTTTAATTATGGAGACAGAAGCATATTATCTGGTATCCATTCATACAGATGCACATAAAATGCTTGTCTTTAATGATTGTAGGTAGAGAAAACTGGTGATCTTTCAACTGTTAGTTCACGAGAAGTCTTACATTAGGCATTCGCTAAATTAGCTTCGAAGCTGAAGACCAACCAACAGCAGATAAATTCTCTTCCGGATAAAACAGAAGAACACAGTCGGACAGTAAGTTTGTTGGTTAAGTAGTGTGGAAACGAGTACAGCTACCGCACGTTCTCATGAAGACAACAGATTAATAATCATTAATCTCAACACAACAGTTCGGAGTACGTGAAACGGTTGGCTATACCACCAGAAGACCAAAGGGTGTAGAACTGCATATTTAAAACTGCACTAAGTCCTCAGAGTCGAAGATACGTAGCTTCCTTTTCATCACAAGATTATAGTTTTTCCTTCAAAATATTAACTCTACTGACAGCACAAAACCTAGACTCAACGAGCATATCCTCAGTCAAACAGACAAACGTAATATAGACATTTGCGTTAGGCTGGATGTTTTTTGCAGCCAATTTCTCAAAGTGCAGTTTCAATAGGTAAATCGTGTGGATAAGAAATGAATGGGCCTAGCATCTGATGAATCGAGTTTCCACTCAACATGAGTTGACAGAATAACCTGAGCGGATTTTCCTTAACAATAAGAAATCAGTAATGTTCAACTCTTCCGTGCTGACAGGTTTAAGCGTAGTTGGTCCACTCCTTTTTGATTTGAGCAGCTCCTCTAGTTCTCATATCTTGACGTGGTCTACAATATGCAGTTTCTGTCACCTGAGCCCACACATTTCAGGGAAGTGGTCACCAGTTTCACTTACTTCGAACTTTTGTCCGGATTTTGAAATACACACACAGCCAAAAGACATAGTTTCGCCAACCTTCACAAGAAACTATATACAATGGAGTGATAAGTAAGTATAACTGAGACACTGTTTGTCTGCGCTCAAATATTACGGTGTCATGTTGATCAGTGACACACAAGACTGTCACCTCTGTTGATGTGTCCGATTATTTTTCATGATGTTTGGTGTAGACTGAATATAAACTGAACGAGCCAGTTATATCTACATTTTTTCAATAAATGAGTCTGCAGTGTCTACAGTTTATGATTATATTTTGTAACCTACTTTTGTACGTTTTGTTTACGTCGTGTTGTTAACTTCATTAGTGCTCTTGTTTGAAAACATCACCATCATCTTCGAATTTGACTGACAACAACAATAAAACGGGAGTTTCCGCTCACCACCTCTGTCTTCTTTTTTGGGTGGATTTTTGGCTGAAGAAGTAATTGCACGGTGAAATTCGTTTAGCTCCGCGTGTGTGCTGACCTGCTAACGCTCAACGTTTTGCAATCTTCCACCGCGTGTAGAAATATCCTTCCGACGTCGTCTGAACCTAACCTCTAGCGCTGTTCTTTTGTATGATGACTTATTCATCTCAGTGACTCGTTCTATTTTCATCAATACACCTTTCGTCTTGTTTATACGCATACGTTTGGTATCCGTCCGTTACCCTTACAGCTTCCCCTTGGTTACTGTTATCATTCAGTTGATGACGTCATTAAACATCGTTCAAACCCTGATTTTTCCTCATTTGCCGCATGGAACACTTCTCAGAAGGGTCGAGGTGATTCGCCAACTCATCTGACCAGAAATACACGAACAGTGAGCTCAAGTGTCGGTTAGAAATAAGTAGTCGCATTTCACTGATGACACATTTTATGTGTACATTAACTTCGGTTCTCAAGTGTATTTATGCACATTGGCTACCTGCTCAATGTAGGAAGAAAGCCTGAGATCAGCACCCCGCCATTGCGTCATCTCATATCAGACACAACTGGCTATTGTGTGGGGCCTCAGCAATCTTTGTCCTTGTAATGATTGGGTTGCTCGGCCTTCTCGAGTAAGACTTTCGAAACGGGTCGAAAGTCAACCACTTGATTTAACCTACCAAACAGTACTCTGCATACTCTTTCCTTCATAAATGATGAGGTCGCTTAAGCTTACTCAGCGCCGCACGGTGATCACGGCTGGAAAACCACGCTGCCCCAGGTGAGACTCGAACTCACGGCCTTCAGATTATGAGACTGACGCGCTAACCAACTGCGCTACTGGGGCGGCCGCACCCACTTGTATAGTGTTTATTTAGGGTAGTGCCCAAAGAGGTTATTCGTCGGTCAGCCTACATACAACCGCAAGACCGTCTTGAATGACCGCACAGTCAGTCATCGTCTGTCTGCTTTGAATTATGACCACCTGATCGAAATGAAGACGGGAACCATGCAGTACAGATGGCAGCTGTCCTCTAGAGTCGACAGTTGTTGACTGAATATGTTAAGGACAGAGTGGTTTATCTCATATTTTTTAAGAGAAAGTAAGTGACGATCTCAAGAGGGGAAAGCCGTAATGATGCCAACCTATAATTGACTCACTCAGTGTTTCGGACAACGTGAAATTGCTGACTGCTGGAGGAGGGCCAGCATCACACCAATTCCTAGGAAGGTTAGTGCCCAAATTTCGTCCGATCTCATCTACGTCAGTAGCACTGAAATTATAAGAAGACAATCACACTCAAATGGATGTTCGGACGAATATCGCGGATGCTAGTCAGTTTGCGTGTTGTCGCCCACGTTCAACCTCGGGTACAGTGACTTGCCTAGATCACACTATTCTATCATCGTTTGGTGGAAAATCAAGAGCATTGTGTGTATGTGTTTCTCAGACTACAGGGATACTTTTGGAAGGACTGATAGAGTGAGCTGCCTCAAGTTCTCAAAGAATCTGAAATTCAAACTTCAACTATCGAACTTTTGTGTGCTTATTTTACAAATCGAAGTAAATTTATTCAATTCGTCGCACGCCCCCCATGTCACTCATCACTGAATCTGGTGTACTACCGGGCTGAATGCTCTCTCTCTCTCTCTCTTAGATTGCACTCACGCCAGTAGACATACACACGTTTGTAATCAAATACGCAGGTTGTACGGTGTTCATCATCAAATGCTGAACTAGCTGTTTTACTCCCATTATGATGGACCGTTTATCTGGACCAAAAAGATGGCCACAGTCCCACAGTCTGTCCGTTAACACATCCAAACATGTGGACATTTTGTTCTCGCTCATGGAAATGAATCGGAATTTGAAAATTTTCAGTACATACTCTTCCACTCATGCAAATTGTGGACATTTATTTCGACTGCTTTCTGTTAAATATCTGGGGAACTCCTTTGAGTAACAACATGGCATGGTCATTTGTGCTTTAACCAAATTCCAGAGGCTTTTGTTTTACGCCTGGCTCATAACTTCTTCCTATATTTTCCACTATTTGGGTAATCTTTTTATTATGACATGTGCTCCCCCGCTGACGTGGTGTTTTCCCTGATTCGCTATCAAAGGACTTTGCACGTTTTATCGGATACCTGCAACATCTATCTCGTTAGGGTGAAATCCCCCGTTAACAATTTGTTGAATTAACCTCAAAACTAAATCAGTAAATTTTTTCAAAAGTTAAGCCGAAGGTGACCGACTTCCTTAACTTGTCCTGGAGTTTCATGCCTTCACTTGATATTGTGTGACCTGAATCGCCTTATTCGAATGCTGTTCATTGGCTGAAGTTGTGTGTATGTTGAAAAATCCGGAAATTCACTTCTCGAGTTGACTAAGTAGTGCACTGGTTTGACTTGACATAATGTTTATCCAGATTTACTCCCCTCTACTCTCGACCACTTTATTCATAATGATCGTTAGTTAGTAATCTAGCGGGTGATTCACGACAAATCCTTAATCGATCTCCGTCACATCTGTTTCAAGGCCTATATATCGAGTACTCCTTCGGTGATAATCAAATCTGAACAACAAATATCATACCTATTACGTATGCAAACACCAATGACTGACTAGCCATATCAGCCTTACTGAAAATTTTCCATCCTATCACACACACACACACACTATAGTCATGATCAACGTATCCTTCCAAGCAGGAACACAATGAAGTTTCGAAATGTCGTTTTTATTAAAACACGAATCGTTTTACATACAGTGGGAATAGCTTAATACAGGCAGTTCGTAAATCTACCCAGTGGGTTGGGTGGTCCGAAGTAGATTATGTGAAGTCGGTGCTTAAATTTTTAAGGTGAAGAATCGCGAATAAACGTACACCAAATACTACATAATCGGACCGAAAGCAGTCAAATAAACCTCAGTAGTAGAATGAAACACTTGTTTACACATGCTTCTGCTGCTTGGTCATAAAGTCGTACTTTGGCGAGATGCTTTATTAACACAGTGAGTAATGCCCAACTGAACAGACTGAACTCTCTCGTAATTTGCAAACTAGATCCTTGAGATCGACAGTTTTTTGAAAAACGAATGCCATCTCATCGACTTGGATTATGAAAAGCACAAGCAATCACTTTTGACTATGTCCATATTGGTCTGATCATTCACCAGCACACCATGAACCGAACAAGAGAACGAAAAAATAACACATATTGTAATGGTTGAAGAACGTGACCAAACTGACTGAACCAATCAATCGCGCATCGATTGTAACCGGTTTTGCAGAAAAGTCATACGGGTTGATCGATCTTGGACTACTTGGGTCAGCGGAACAATTAGTCGAGTAAAAAGGTCACTGCTAGCAAATGAATCTTACCGCTACTGGTAACGTTTCTATTTCAACTCAGTCGCCCCAAAAGCCTCATGCATTCCTTCACAATATGTAGGCATGCCAACTTTTATGTTGAGGGTTCAGCAGTGCTGTAAAGAAACGACAGTCCGCATCATTGTGGAATTCGTACGTATGTAATGATCTGCAATTTGCTATTACCCAAAATCCCTATTTCTATTTAGACGTCTTACTGTGGTATCGACGTAAATGAGGAAGTAAATCAACCTGATCGCTGGTCGTTTAGAATGACCTAGATGTTAATAACATTTAACCATATAGACATACACCATAGATCCGTCTGAACAGATGTAACTAAACGCTTAATAGCCCACTAAACGACAAAGCAGTCGTTCCGACTTTTGTAAAACTATCCAGTATGGATGGTTAATTGACTTGAAGCCTCTTGTGAACAGAAAAATTCCAGCTGGCTTAAGCCGTTGAGTATGTAACCCTGGTTGATGATTCAACGATTAAGACTTGAATACAGTTCACTCGGTCTGCAGCTCTTATCAGCGCGTTTGCTCTCCGCCAGAAATTGCCGCTCCATTTTCAATGGAACGGGCAACGTTGGAGATTCCAATTCCTCCGGTAAGCAAATTATGTGTGTCCTGTAAAGAAATCACACGCAATATGGATCCTTTTCAAGATATGTAGTCCTGGTGCCTATTATGCTCAGAACCTTAAAAGCAGCCTTCGGTGGCCGTAAATTCCGTGATTTAGCACAGCAAAGCATCCATGGGAACAAATATACATTACTCGTACGTTAGGTAGTGTGTCACCTGTCTAAACGCGCGGGCTAAAAAGGGAACGTATGCAGATGAATACCCCAGACAGACTGGAGAATGCACTGTTGACTATACTGTAGTGAATTTTTTTTGTCTAACCAAGATTGTTTATTCGCATTTAGACGTATCAAATTTGAATTCAGAAGCTTAACTCACCCATGTTTAATGCATGTGGCTACCGCTTCAAGAGCAATACGGATCAGGTACAGTTAACCAAAGCTGTTCTTCGTGGTATGACGAAGTCACAGGCTGGAAACGTTTACTTTATTTTCAGCATTAGCGATACTCTATCCTCCTTCTTCCCTTCGTGAACCATAGTTTTTACATTTTTGTTCACTTTTCTTGCCCAGCACGCTGTTTTTCCTACACTCAGTAGGCACAGATTTACAACTCTCTCTGTTTCTAAAGCTCTCTGCATTACAACTAGATTGCCTAAAGAAGACTGGTATGCTTGGTTTTAGATTCCAGATATTCTTCTTAACTGGTTCAGTTTACTAATCCCAATAACGAAACAAATAAGAAATTGCTAAATGTTATGCAACCATTTTGCATAACTCAACTGACTAGCTCTGTGAAGGCTAAAGTGATAAAGTTCTGTACAATATGGATTTCACAAAACCTCTCTTTATGTTCGCTAACAAAGATCTGATTTATTTTTGAAACAGAAAATCTTTTTTGCCGGCAAAGTGAGCTTTCAGAACGTTTGAATAGAACAAACACAATTCATTTCACACACACCTCTATCAATCGTATACGTGTGACTAGCATGAAAGCAGAACAAGATATAAATTAAACGGTTAAAAGTACAACTCAGGCCGCATCATGAAAGGTGTTCACGGCTAAACCCAGCGTAAATCAAGGCTAACAGCCAGTTGTTACTGTGCGCGTAGAATCGGCTGGCGACGACTGATCAACGATATTTCGATAAACTTGAGAATGTGAGTTGTCGTCTACGAACAACAATATCGTATGTTAAAATCTATAAGCGCAAACAATTCACAACTGCATTGTCTGTCTAAAACCCGTGAGCCGGATATTCTTATACGGCCCATTTTAGCAACCAACGATTCCCTCTACAAAGAGCTGCTGGAAATTAGGGTTGACATTTTAAAGCCTCTTGAACAAAAGGTGTGTGTGTGTATTCTGTGAAAAACACTTTTGAATTCACATCGTGTATTGGAATTATGAGTATTGCCACAGACACCATGTGTCCTATGTGATGTAGTCCTAAGCCGCCTGGAGAACAGGAAGAACAAAGACCACCTGAGCTTCAGATCAGTGTATGCCCGAATGCCAACATCGCGTGTATCATGCAGTCGACCGCATTTCCAGCGAGAACGAGAACAACACATGTCGCTCCAATTCAGTCACCATCAAGATCAACGCATGTCTGATTGATAACACTTTCTGCTCATGTGATGACTGTAATGGCCACCAACACTAATTGGTGTCAGTTCTTTATTTACAAACGTACCACTAGATGGANGAATGCACGGAAAATGTGAGATTTTATTTCTTGGGCATGGGTTTTCAACAGAGATGACGTAGCCATGAGGTGCCCACTCAGTGTTTACCTCGGTTTCGTCCTACTCCACTTCAAATAGACTAGCCAAGACAGGTATTACACCACTTCAACTAACTGTAAAGAGAGGGGATCCAGGGTAACTACCAGTTTTGTTAGACAACTGTTGTTCCAGTTTTGAACGACAAGTCTGTACAATTTGTCAGTTGGACTGATAAAGATGTATATTGGGGGCGAATTTGTCCATGCCCGAGCAAGCCGCACGTTATTCTCCATCATACCATGTATAGTCCTTTTAACGTTGAACTTAACGCCATCGATGTTAGGGGAGTGAAGGAAGCGTCCATAGATTTGACACATCTTGAAAAAGGTGAGGCAAGGCGTATTCACTTAAAAGCCGTGCGATCGAAACTGCTTTAGAAGACGGAATAATGCTATGCATTCCTCTGGGTTGGGTGAGGCGTCTGTCTCAGAACGTCAACAACATCAGTGTCAGAAGTAATAACAGTTCCAGTGGAAGCTCGTGTAGAAGCTGCTGAGATCAGAAGGTAGTTGACTAAGCTTAGGCCCATTGGTTAAGGAAAGTCACCTGCGTCGTCGTAGTGTAGCCAGCTGATACGTTTGCTTTGATGTACAATGGGTCACTACATACATATTTGCGCAAGATTGCAGAGTCTATCTTGACAGTGATAGGTCTGTCGATCAACTGTCAATTAAGTGACGTTCTTTCTGAAGCTGAAAGACGCAGGAGATTCAGTCAAGTGTTTAAATACTGCTACCAAACAATTACAATACCTACAGCTTCACTTTCCCAAGTGGAAAACTGACGGCCTCTCAGCATGAATTCTGCATTTCAAATTTAAATTTAATACTTCCGTTTTGAGCCGAAAATGTTCAGACTGGTTAGATTAGAGCGGAACTTGGATAATTCTTTTATACATGGACGAGGTAAATAACGGTACTAATTTTGATTGTTTAATTTCCAGCCGTCTTAGTAGTGAACAAAGTCATTCAGTCACTCGGCCCGTCACGGTTTTCTGTTATGTTGCCCATGTACAGCATTATTTCATTCCTAGGAACACACCGTTACCATAAGATGATGTGTAAGATACTTTTGAACTAACATGATGGTCCTTAAAAAGCGTTCATACTGAGGCGTTTTGATGGAGCGATCAATTAGTTATGGGCTGCAGGTGCTTAGCCTAAATCTCAGGTAGGTAACTGAAAGTAGGTTCGCCTCTATTCAGTGCAGCTTGGCGCTTAGAAGTGATGCTCATGCTCAAAATGAAGGGCAAAGTGTGTATATAAAAGACAGAACTATTGAATATTAAGGAAGGGCATTGTAACGCACAACCGAAACCAGCGAGTGCGCACAAATTGAATTTGAGTTGTGTGACGGGGCGTGCTGCTGTGTTGTCGGTGCCGTCTTATCTTTCGTTTAAGTCGTGTGCATGACTTACTGAGCCTTCGGGTCATGCTTGTTCGTATTGTTTCTCTTTTCAGAACTGTTGTTCGAACCCCTAATTCGGAAGAGCGCTGTCTCCTGGTGCGTCCACATTGCCCGAATGTTGGTACGCGAAGTCATGAGCATCCACAGTAGAGTCGGCTGGCCTGCATGTTACAGCATCTCGAAAAAGACGGAAAACACTTCGGTTTTATGCTTGCGGGTTGTAATGTAGAATGAACTTGGAACGATCGATGTTGCTTGTTAACAGACCGATGGTTCGCATTCGCTTCTGAGATTATTTTAATTTAGGAGGGACATTGAAAACAGCCTGAGTTAACTGACAACAGACGATTCCCAGAAAAACGTTCTAAACGTCACCTTACCTAGTTTTGTTTGTTTACCTATTTACACATATCAGGTTTTGGTAATAGCAATGTGAACAAGGTAAGCTATCAATGTACAATAAATAAGTGGAGTTTTATAGTTTGCTTCCGGTTTGTTCGGTTGTGTACAAGAGTTAGAGTAGAAAAGAAATATGTTTTTAGAAACTGGAGTGTTGATTTTCGAGTTATTGCGGAGTCACTAGCGTTCTGAAGTTTTCCAATTGTTGACTATTGTTTGGTATCTAGCTAGCAATCATCTAATGCTGAGAATGTTTGCAGTCTACTTTGTTAATTTGAATTGGCGCTCTCAAGCAAAAGTTAACTGAAACTTTGTTGGGAATTTGTTTTTGTCTTGAGTGCGTTTTAGGTCATTAGATTTTGTGTATGCAAACTTGCAGCCGGATTGTTAATTAAAGTAAGTTTAAGGTTTGTATCAGGGTTAATAAAATGAACATTTGTATGTTTGCGGTTGTTTCTGTGTGATAAACGACAAATGCTCAAATGTCAGTTTTTTGTTAAACATACCGTTCCATAGGCTTATTATCATGAGGGTTGAAAAATAAAACATTCACATACACATATAGCAGTATAATGTGGCTAAAAGTTTACAGAATCAGGAACTCAGTCACACCTCTGTCAATCAATTCCAAGAACCAGGGATGACAATTTCACCTACATTTCTACTATGGTGAATGGGAATAGTTTGCCATCGAACTGTGATATGAATTTTGTAAGTTGCATTCAGAAAATATATAACGGTCTTTTTGTGTGCGAATTACGATATGAAATTTTCCTCGACTACCTGCGATATCTGCTCCGAGTAAGGATGGGTGCTTTTGAGTTTGAGTAAACAGTGGCAAAAATTGAATTGCAGTTGTTTAAAATGTACCTAAAACAACACTTGCTATTTGCTAAAGGGGTATTCATTGCATTGATGAACGTTAAATCATACATATCATGATACGAACAAATCGAGTAGTTGTGTTACATGTTGGGATCAAATATGCACGCAACAAAATACAACTTTTTAAGTAGATTTTGAATTAATTGTTACTGATTCGGTTGTCCGCGAACACCGCTCAGAAAAGTTTGAAGATTTGGTCACCCTCACACTTGTTTCTGCAAGATTTGTGTCGTTGAACTATCAGCAAACGATCTTTTGTTGTGCAACAATAATCCAATAATCTTTGCTTGAAGTGAAGTGACTATTCCATGAATTCTCGAATTTTTCACTTGTACGCCTAATGCATGATGAAACGTTTTTATAGAATATGAGATAAATACCTAAGAACCTCGCTTTCTAAGCAGTTAAACATGCAAGCTGTTTCACTTTTAACTTTAGTTTGTGAAATATTTCATGACTAACGCCGTATGGCTATCCCATGTAAGGATGCGTCGTACGAAGCACTTGATTGACAAGTTGCACAAACATACGAGACTTCAACGCCGAGTTTAAAATTGCATGAAACACTAAACTGAATCATGCAGCAAACGTGAGTTGAGAATTAAAGGTCAATGGGTCACTTCAGTTAGAAAGCGACGAAAGAGAGGCATTACATTGCTTGGTCAAGCAAAAAACTACTTGGGCTGGTCCATATCTCCAGTTCGAAATGTACAAGTGTTGTGAACCCAGAAGGCGGATGGCACACAAGTTGTTTATTTGGGAAACCAATACACGACTTAAGCGTCCCAACGGGACTACGAACAAAAACACTCATTTGCACGCCACACTCGTTTGACATCATCTCTCAGTTCCGTCATGTGGTGAAAGCCATTATATGTCATTCTGCTTTTCAATGATCCTTCCCATATCTCTCCCTTATTTATCTCACGATCATTTTAATCCATGCTGCTACTGAGTAGTGGTGTGAGTAGTATTGTGCGACCGTCTGTCCTCACTATACGAACACGGTTGAGTAAAACCTTGTTGGATCGGACCGTCGGACTTCCACAAATGTTCACTTGCCGCATGAACTGTAGTTTTCAACAAACTTACCATCTTTTGATTAGTCTAGAAAGATGTTCATCCGACCGACGGTCTATACATTTTTAACAAACCTACAGTGCACATTCAGTGTGAAGGTTGTTTTCGTCGTGCTCTATTTGAAAGGAGAGCACTCAGGTGTCATCGTGCATCAACTTCAGTTTGTTACGAAATACCTGTATCGTACAGCCAAATTGCGGTTCAGTTAATCGACACCAGGAGTTAGCTTGGGGAGTTTTGAATGAGTCGTTTGTCAAATTCCCCCCACATACCGCTCATGATTCCATTTTCAGCCACATTAGCAAAGTGGATAGGCGCTTGTGTTGTGCCATCTAACTGATTTAGCGGGTACAGTTGTTACCTAATCTAAATGCTTTTGCATACTACCCTCTATCCAAGTGAACTTGATTTGCAGTGGGCACTTCTATGCCTCTCTTTTTTGAAATGACGTGATTGTTATTGTCAGATGTCAAATGCCAGTGAGGAAACCGTGAAAACTTAACATTTGGAACCACCAGTAGCACGTTCATCACAATGCTTGTCAGATGCAGGGCGGATCACTGGCGATTTCATAATATTCATTTTGCCACTACAAACAAAAATATGACGTTTTTCGAAATGAAAAGTGTAGTAATGAATTGAGAACAGCAGAGAGCCTGGGCTAGAACTTAACAGAAGTCTGAGTTATCCTGTGTGATCTGAAGACTATGTTCACGCCTGCTTCTCTTCATCATGTCTAAACGATATGAGAGTGGATAACTACTAGGGTGAGCTACGCGAACCCCCGCGAGGAGTGTGAAGATACACACATTGATTCTGATGACAAGTGGCATAACATATTATCGGGTGGACTCGTCAGCCACTACACGATCAAGAATTATCCTCAGAAAGTAACTGAATTTGACGGAAAAACACCCTGCTAGATGTTTTTTTATGGTGGACAACACAAACCTAATCTTATCCACATAACTACCGTAAACTTAAAGACAGAAACTCGCATATTTACTCAAGAACAGAAGTGTGTTTGCAAGTTTTATCACGTCAAGACACAACTTCCTTCAATCCCTCACATCTAGAAAAAATTTTTTATCCATCCATCAACATGGCAACCAATCAAAACATGATCGAAAACTTCGGCCCTTATCTCAGTGTTCCGCCATGTGCACACGGAGTGATCTAAGAAAGTCTGTTGAATAAACGTGTTGTAGACTGAGGTTATGATATTCCGAAATTTGAATCAACTGTCACCTATGGTAGGCAAAACGCAAAACCTTTGGCAGTGTTCAATGTACATCAAGTATCACATCTACAAAGATCCGCAGCGGTTGGACACACGTGAACCAAGCAGACGTTGTCACTTTGATTGAGGACTGGATTCGTCAGTATAATACGACAGTCCTGACAAGTCATTTCGTCGAAAGTAATGAAAATCGCCACGTTTTGCTCTGTAATGTTATCCGACGGGGATTACCTAAACCTGTCCGTTAACAGAAGCCCATACATAGACAGCGAGGAGGCTGGTGAAAAAAGACAAATTTATTAATATTAGTGAATATCATAGGTTCCGGTCTGGTGCCTGTGAGCAATCGTGGTTTAGCTTTCAATCTATCGGCCGCCATTTAAGTCATATCGCAGCTATGAGAAGCCATTTTCTTTGAAAATAGATTCTGGGATTAGATTTGTATGACAAATAAGCCACTGTACCTAAAATTATCGCACTTTCCTGATTCGTTATATTTGTTCGTAACTCTTTAAGTGTTATGAACTTGTCCAGTATTGGTTTTAATTTCAGCAATACACACACGTGATCAAAACGTCCTTGTTCCGTATGAGGGACTTATTCATAGACAGTTGAACAGCTACGAAACTAGTTGTATCTCGACCTGGGCAGTCAGTTCCACGAAAGCGGCAAAGATTAGGGCAGTAACTTCTCAAAAAGAAAACCAGCTTGTGTGTGTGTTGTTCATTAGTGCATCTAAGAACGCTAATGCACTCGCGTTTCAAGCATACAACAACACATCGAAAGTTGTAATGGGGTAAAGGAGGAAACATGTCACCTAGACTTGCTTCATGATCATTGTTCACAAGTGAAAGTGGTTGAGCGTTCAGATTTGATAATTCGGTCGTGCCTGATGTGAGGTCAATGGCGCAGTGGTCAACACGGTTGCCTCAAGAAAGTGGTTGGCTGGAATGTCTAACTGAATGCGAAGGTTGCGATCAAATGTGGTTGATGTTCAACTTGAAAATAAACCAAATCCCTGACTATTCATCAGTAATCTAAGCACTCAGTATCCGATAAAATGTTTTGTGATCAACGCTTGCTGCTTCAACGTTTTTATTGCCCAACTGAGAACGACGTCAGCCAGTCCCTGAGAGTATTTGGTTTTAGTCGACGAACCGAACAAATTGTCCACATCTGACAACACTAATCTTTTCAGCGCAATTTTAGATGGACGAAAAAACGCCCAATTACCAGAAAATCCCACACCCCAAGAATCATTTGCCTATTACTCGGTTTCATATGGTCGTTAATTTCAGAAAATCAGGACATCTTCCAGTGTTATTTACCTTTTCCGCTTATTTTTTTAAAATGTGTACAATACTCGTTTGAATTCAAGTTCCAACTAGTGAATGGGCATCGTACTGTGCATCCGTTTGCCAAAAAGCCACTAAGCTCATCTCCGTCATGACCGAAGGCGAAAGTAGTACATATTATAAAGATCACAGTTACCTGTTTTCTTCTCTATTTCTGCTCGACGACTTCCTCAAGGACAATCAGGAATGAATAAATTTTATTGACACCTTGTATTTTTGACGTCAGTTGTGACACTGCTTTGACTTATCGACTGAAGAATGTACGTAACCGTCATGCATTATAGTTTCCTTTCCGCTACAGTGATACATGTCACCGCAGTTTGATGTGAAGTGGTAGACGGAACGGGAAGCAGAATAACCCGATAACCCGTGACTAGGGCCACGGAGACCTAACCTTCAAATGGAGAAAAGGGAAGTTAATTCGGCAGCAGGTTAAGTACAGATCGCAACGTCTGATATGAATTTATGGTTATGTGGTCACTTCTGAGAGACCGGTTGATGAATACCTGTCTGTGCAAAACCGTCGGAGATGCGATTGCGGCAATCCTTCATTCACTACGTTTGGGAACTCTTCACTTCAACAGACGCACGGTGAGTACCACTTTATATAAGACACAAGTATGAAAACACTGAGCTTCGGCTGGACTCGAAGCAGCTAGAGAAACAGCGTGCTCAGGCACTGCAAATGCTCTACCAGACGGGCTACGAAGCCATGCCAGAAGCTTAGAAAGTGCAAACCTGGACTCAGTTACCCACCCAATTTACCGTGTCATATAGGATTCAGCAAACACTGCAGCGAAATGACTGCTCAAGCGGGATTTCTTAACAACGGAAGCCAACATTCCCACATCTAAAACATAAAATCCTCTGCGCTACTCATAAGTAACCAGTGATAATGCTGACTCTTAGCCTCCCCTCTTGGCTGATAATAACCCTCTGATTATTCGACTGTTACGTTCACTGAACCCATTCAAATTAGACCACTAATGGGTAACTTAACTGGCCATAAATTGAACTGCACGTAGCTCGCACCTACAATGTGTGGAACGCATAAACACGCATAAACAAACCACTCTGTTTGGAATTTCTAATTGACTAATGCTAAAAAGGAGGACAAAACAGTATTCAGAATCTGGCCACATTCAAGACTATACACCGAAACACTTACGCACTGATGATGTCACCTGGCTTGGTGATGAAACGTTTGCAACCTAAATGCCAAGCTCGGCAAACATATCAATACGAAAACAATCAACCCGAGCTACAAACAACACCATCACTGTTCCCAAACACCAGAAAGCTGTATTTCTGCATATCGGCACCAACCTATGTATTCTGAGCTGGACTTTCATGGTGGCGTCGATCAGATTGTCTTTGTTCCGATTTTTGACAACTCGGCCCAGAATATAATGCTATAGAGAAACAAACAGGATAGATAGTTAATACGTCGAACTTTTTTCATCTGTTTGAGCCAACTATCTGCATGTTTTCACCTCACTGCAAGGAAACAGATGACAAAATTTACGTAAATTTCTATCAAGTCCATTTTCAAAACATGCTTAAGACTGAAACCAGCAAGTTTTTAACTATATAACTTGCCTGGTCTACAGTTAGTGGCTTATTCCTTTGTCACCACAAGACATCATCACAACTGTAAACTGTTCCTTTTATACTGCAATTTTCCTTATTCAAAAGAAGTACTTTTTAAAAGGTGCAAAGGCATCTCTACCGTGGCTGTGTTTATTTTTAGGGAAGAACATGTGAACGCTTCATAGAACCGGTTAACTATAAACAGGACAACTTTGTATCGCAGAAAACTTTGAAGTGTAAACTCACCCATACTTGATACTGGAGCTCTTAGCGTATTAAACCACTATGAACTGTTGTCATATAAGCCGAGTATGCAGGTCACCCTAACTGTTACGCATTCATCGCTTAGTGAAGAAGAAGCAACAGATTGCGACGTAACAATAACAATATGTGTACGCTACAGGCCAAATGTCATAGGCTTAAAGTGAAACAAACTGATTTTATGTTACCACGAATTTGTCAACGTACAACAGTTCACTTAACCGCGGGGTAAGATACTCTCAGAATAAAAATTGTCTACAAATGTTAGATAACAGTAGCAGCACATCTCGATCAGGTGATTACTGTGTGAATGGGGATTAGATTAAGACTTGCGGCATGGAATATCCACGTTCTACAATGTTACTCAGTTAGCTTAACGTAAATTACACACGCTTGGTTGTCCACCTACGACGCAGTTATTGTTTATTGATCCGATGTCTAGCGGTCATTTTACTGTACAAGTTCCGCCGTACATGTACATTTCTGACATGAATAATTAATGCAGTATTACAAAAAAAACCCGCATCTTCTGTAATATCTAACAATTTCACTGTGTCACCCGGATATCCAGACTTCAGGTATACACAACATAGCGCAACCAACAGGACTTTGTACTTTTTATCCTAATGTGCCAGAATTCCCGTTTTTGATGAACAGTGACTTGCCAGCGTACACAACAGTGAAACTAGCCGGCCGACGAGGTTGAGAAAACCCAGTCACGTTTAGTTATGTACACCATTTGCTCGCTACTTTCTGTTTATAGCGTAGTGTCACACGGCTGTGAGGCTTGGCTCAGCTATGTCCCGCTGACATCGGCATTGTACAGCGGGTAAAACAAGTTTGTTTATAAGAACAGTTGTAATAAGCACGTACTCAAGAGCACCATTGAGGTATGTTTGAGGCTATTGCGGTGTATGAGGCTTCTATGATGACAATGATGTTGGGAAAAATATGTAAACCTTATACAACAGTGATCTGAACAAAACTAGTATTTATAGACGGTTCTAACCAACGGAATAAAAACAAACGAAAAAGGTTACTTCATGTAGAATTTGTGGCATGTAATCACTTCCTTTTGTCCAGGATGGGATATCAGTAGTATGTTCAGAATTGGACACAAGTTAAATAACAACGATTCATATGCTGACATATTACACACTGTTATAGCCATTGCGTTATTGTTACTGTTATTGAACACACTGACCACGAATAGTATGAAAATGTAGCTGTATGACGGCAGGACGTAGATTTTATCTTATTCAAGTCACATCCACCTTATCAGTGTAAGCGGAACCAGGGAACTTACAACTGCTGAATCTCTGCAATTGCACACACGCTGTCTACTGTCAAAAGGGATCAACACAGAAGAACATTCCTCACACCTGAGCTTTTCTTTGACAGACATGAAGTTGACGTGGTCTTCACCAAGTCATACTTAGAACTAAACGCCCCAGACCCTCCAAACTCATCGAAAGTAGTGTAATGTTTTCTTTGTGTTGTGCAATCACGAACATTTTTGGGTTAGCGGAGTAAGCCTTAGGAAATGCTGATTGGATTCTAGCTTCGGAAAGTAACGAATGAAAATTGTTTACGAACCGCCTTATATACTTCGTGATCTGATCCACGGTCAACGCATTCGTGAGCAAACTTTGTTGTGGTATGAAAGGGACATTATTTTTTTGAGAGATATAAACCCAGTTCGATCTCCACCGTGTTGTAGGTAGGCAAAATCGTCCAACTTTTTCTAAGATTGTTTTTAGATACGAGCTATTCTTCAGGAGAGCGACATGCTTCCAAAATATTTGGCCAAACTTGACGAGGCTCTTTGCAGTGGACCGTAGCAAATATTGCAGCAAATCAACATGGGGTTACCATTACAGATAACATCAGTAGGACCAGAATGTTGGTAGCACTTAAAAAGCGAGTGTTTCCGAAATGTTTCCTTTATATACACAGTAGGCTGTTGTGTTCACAGCAACAAACTTTAATGCAAGACGTCCTAATATGTCTAACAGACTAGTCACTCCCAAACGCATTTGACTACTGTATGGTGAAACTTGTCTGGAGAAAGCTGGGACACCCAATTTTATGTCACCAATTTGAGTCTAGCCGACACAGACCGAACGAAAGAGCTGACTGCCTATCTGTTTCTATGCCATGTCGTTCTCATGGAAACGCACATCAAACAGACAATCGAACTGCTGATGTATCAGTCATTAAGAATATCAGGGATTCAGGTGAATAGTTAACCTCCGCGGTCATGAGTTCTACCAGATGAACTGAACAAAACTAACCGTATACATCACTCACCCACCAACTGTAAATCGTTGAAAAGTATTCTGGTAGACAATTCGTTAACCAAACTGCGAAGTTTTACACAAGATACCCACGAACGACGGATGTCTTATTCCCTTATTCATAATGCTCTTCTGGGGTTGGAAAGACATGACCAAACTACTCCCGGATGAGAGAAAAGCCTCCTGTTTCCTCCTTTCTATCAAGAAGCTTGTTACGTGTATATGAATCGCAGTGATTCGACACAACACTGACCTAGCTACCATTAAAGGGCTCGACATCTATTTCACTGTTCTTTACTACCTTAAAACGCAAGCTTCATTCCGACTCGCAAATTAGGGTGTTGTGTTCTCATTGTATCAAGGCTCCAGGTTATCCTCTCTAACATTATTTCATTAAACCATTCTCACGACCGTGGCCACTTGACTGCTTCAAAAGATTTTTATAATGTCCGTCATTCGTGTTTTAAAAAAATGACCGAAGAACAACTTGCCAGTGAAAACCAAAGTACACAGCCCAAAAAGTCTCCGGTTGGTTTTCTAACAAAGAAACCAGTTAGTGTGAATGTAAGTGAACAATGCTGTCCCATCAGTGCTCAATGTGTCGCACACTGAAGATTGTTGCGGTCATGATCGACTGTGTCTCGAAGAAACACTTATGATATTCTTCTATCCTTTTTTCATCACAGTGAGACAGTGATGGATTAAACGTGGACTCCAAAAAGTTCAGTGAAATAAATTCAAACGGATTTTACTCATAACTTGGTTACTTTCGAATAATGGTTCAGAGGGACTAGCAGTTGAAACTTGTGAGATTGAACACGCTTACTGAGTGAAGTTACTTCGATGCCATAGACATATTTGAATTTCGGGTTATCGATCGCATTCTCTGGTGTAGGGAACTTGTTTTAAAGATGATCTGTGCGACATTACAACAATGGGATTCCGTTTCCTCCGGTATACCCAACCACGTACTCAAATCAGGAGATTCTGCAGGGCTAATGAGTTATTGGCATCTAATAACCGCATTCTTTACGGGATGGGTAGTTGTCTGAAGTGTGGAAATTACAATTCAAATTGACAGAGGACGGGAGGGGCAGCATGTGGCTACAGGCTAATACAACGGACCACATAACCTTAGAGTGATCCGATCGGTTACATCAAACAGTGTACAAATGAAGAAAAAACACGGAATCTTCTTACTTCATTCGACAACCAGCTTGACGGACCTAATTTAACCCAGTGTTTTGTGTGTGTGTGTGTGTGAGCCTTCCGTGTAAACTTTTCGTTCGGGTAGATAGATAGTTTAAGAAGCTGTGCATCACTGGTAGTTGTTCCTGACTGTAGGAATGTGCTCCAGCACCAAAATGCCGAACGGTAAAACGAGACTGTTGTGGCATGACCACAGGGACAACCAGAATCAGTATGTTAGCTGACCTTAACGATCAACTGAAATGGCTGAAGGCAGGTTTATACAGTGCACGTTGAAAATGAGAGTCAAAATCAAAACAAACTACTTGCAAATGTTTAGTAGACAAAATGAGGTTACATACAGTCACATTTCAGTGTACATGCTTATCCAGAATACCTAAAACGTACAGAACTCTTCCGTTCAGTGGATAAGCAACAGCGACGAAAGAAAACAACTAATCAACTGACTACTGAGTCCGTTATTGGAAACTAAGTGACCAAGAAAGGAAACAAGTTTTGAACTGTGGCTCACTACAACTTCTCGACCATATAACGCAAGATGCGACGCTAAGTTAACGTCAATCACCTTAGATATGTTCAGTCACACGGCCACATCCCATCCAGTTAATTATACACTCTTGCAAAACAATACCTTTTTACATTCCTTCTCTTAAGGCTGTATTCCACTCGGGTTGATTGAAGTCACATTGTTGAAAGGTGGGTCGTTACCTTTTACGTACTGATCAACTGACGCATGCCGCCCGTCCAGCAAACATTACAGATAAAACCATTTTTATCGATCACCAAGCTACTCGAAAGGCAAACTAACAAATGTGTAACTGTTGTTCGGACTTTGTGGGAGCCATCGCTTCTTGTTATTCCATGTTCCCGTTTTTATGACAGTTGGATTAATGTTGTTTACATGACGGAACATTTCGATTCAAAGTTTTTTTCGGATTTAACTTATTCACGCAGAAAGTATTTTCTCATCAAAAGCTGAATACCTTGTTGTAAACTGTTAATAGTTTTGCAGTTTACCACACCATTTTTTGAACCGACCCGTTGTAACCTATTTCTTGGGATTTTTCAGGAGAGGAATTGGTTGAAACCATCAACGACTGCGAACTCACACGTATGAGAGTGTGCACATTTCGCAGTTAGGTTAACTGACGTTTGGCAGTCGATCGAAAGAAGTTCGGGCGTTTGAGTAAAGTCAGTAACTTGATAACAGCTGGTGGAAGAATATTCCGTCGTCCGAAGTTAGCAGGCAGGCAATTCGAAAGACACGAAGGTGTACACTGTAAGCAATCAGGATTGGTACCTGCCAACGCTGTGGCTTCAGCACTAAGCTCACCAGGCTGTGTGCATGCTTATGAGCGCAACATGAGCATCAGACTTGTGCAAGTGTCCTATGATTCTAACTTGGGCGGTCAGATTTTTCATTTGGAAACAACCAGTAGCATTTAAAAATGTTTGGAAAAATTGGTGATCACGTAGACTACACTAGACATTCATCTAACCTACCTGGTAATACCGTATATACTAAGGAATCAAATGATCACAGCGAAAGTTGATCTAGCGAATGTTCGCAGGTGGATACATATGCGCAAACAGTCACCTAATGGAGATATCTCAATGGTTGGTGATGAGTAGTCGGGGATTTGGTTTATTTTCAAGTTGAATTTCACTCACATTTGATCACAGCCTTCGTATTGGTTGAGCGCTCAGATTTCATAGTTTGGTCATGCCTAATGTGAGGTCAGTGGCGTAGTGGTCAACACGGTTGCCTCATGATTGGAATGGCCGGAGTTCAAATCCCGGCCGTGGCAAAGATATCCACTACTGACGAACTCTAATGAGAGCGAAACTCGAGTCTAGTGCTTGTTTTCGAAAGAGGCTGGCTGGAAAGTCTATCTGAATGCGAAGGCTGCGATCATATATGAGTGACGTTCAACTTGTAAATATCTCACTGGGTTGATCACTGCCTCTGTGTTTTTATACCGGGCTCAGATGTGTATAAAACGATCAATATCAAACGAAGTTTTCAACTTCACTATTTCGTTTTTGCTCCAGTCGGTGCAGGGCGTGTAAATGCAACGTCTCACTAATAAACGGTCTATTATATGCCATTGTGATTAAGTGAACTGGTGAAGGTTGATCACTGATGTGCTGTGAGCAAGTTACTCCGAACTGTTCTTATTCCCGCCCTAAACGTACATAGCGGAATCAGTTTCAGCAGAGTTTTCACGCTTGAGAAGGTTATGGTCTGATTTTCAGTCACATGACAAATGCTCCTGCAAATCGTTGGCGTGTAAAACGCCAGGAATTTCATAATCAAAACCAACCTTTGCAGGTGATATCCATACGGTTTATCCGTGGACATTTCAGTGCAGATAAAACTCACCAGCTGAATGGCAATCAATGTGGTATTCATTGATTGCTATGAACCACATACGATTGCAAAAACCTTCCTCAACTGTGGATGATTAATATCACTTTAAATATGTATGTCATTGTCAGGGGTATAACGACCTCTATATGAAATTAGTGTGCTTGTGGTTGGTTGATGCTTTGTTGCTTCGCATGACCTAGTGTGATTACGATCTCGGACGGAATGCGCAGAATTTTTTCTAATCTTTAAGAAACTGAAGCAAACGCCATTATCCAGCAAAAAGCTATTTCATAAAAATTCCCTTTCTGTACACTGATTGAAGACCTATTCAACTGATTGTGTGATTGCGTTTCCGCACAGTAACATTCACTCTTATGACGGATAATCCTCTCAGCATGATTTGGGTGAATTTTGTATAAGGTAAACTGTTCACCAGATGGACAGATATTGGTTAAATTGGTCAAAATGAATCAGCCGAGATTTTTATTGCAAAATTGTAAGGGTTTTCTTAGATGAATTGTCGAGATTGAGTAGGGGAGATTTAGTTTCGAAAAGATATCTTATTGTTCACCTTCCCGAGGGGATGTACTCATCTAACTTTCAGTGCTGCCAGTTTTTTCATCAAATAATGAGGTACAGTTGGTCAGGTGAACTAACTTGAGGCAAATATGTTTACTAAAATCACTTATGGTCAGACGACGAGTAGGTACAGTCAGGATCCATACAAACACTTTAAGAATAGGAACGTGCGGTTTGTGGGAAAACGGGGTCAAGCAGGGCTTAACGCAATCAGAGTAGGGGCAAAAGCATCGATAAACTAGTTACAGTTTAATTCAGTTCAAGATGGCGAGAGATATGCTTAAATAGCAGGATTAGGACGTCCAGTTGGTCAATCGGTTGGCTATTGACATCGATTTGGTGGACATGTGCAATTCACCACACATATCGAAAGATGGGCAGTCAGCATGACGACACTAAAGATTACCCCTATTGGCGTGCACAAGATGTAAAACAACTAGCCACTTGTTTGGTTTATCGATTTTCATGAGTTGGTGGATCAGTGAGACAGGAATAGTGATTTACGTGAGCCTAGTAAATCTGATAAAAGTCAGTTAGACAATGCAATTCATTGGTGGTTGCCAACTTGGTGACATGGAGCTGGGAAGTTATCTCGGAGAGACAGAGTTGGTTGAAACAATAATGTTCAAGGTCGTCCAAAAATGGAGTTTGTAATTAAAGGAGAGAAAAAAGTAATAACTGATGAGAACAAAGTTTTAGTCAGAATCTCCCATGTTCTCTACTTCGAGAAACACGATGCGCTAGGGGTAAATACCGCAGTGTTACACGAGGTAAAAAATATTCTGCTCTTGAGGTTGGTAGATATAACTGCTTTTGTCTCGTTAACTGTCTGAGGATTTATTTGCATTAATTTATGGCAAGTGCAGAGACGGATGCTATTTTAGTTTCTTGTTACGCACTATTTTCATAAGTTTGTGTTCTTCATATAAATGGACTAATTGTCACTTTTTAAATCAGCACAACACTTCATATGGTGATGTCACCTCGCCTGGTGATGAAACGTTTGCAACCTAAATGCCAAGCTCGGCAAACATATCAATACCAGCACAACACTTCGTTCCCGCACGTCTTGCTTTCTGCTTTCACTTAGTCGTCATTGTGACCTAATTATAGCAAAATCATTTTTACAACATTAGAGGAAGTCACTGGGTTTTCTCCGCTGTTCGTGTGGAAACTTAATCCAGTTGTAAGATATCCGCACCAAATTTAGTACGAATAAATTTTAACAGTTTGGGCGTCGTGGTTAACATGTTATTGACAAACAGATTTGGAATAACACAACGGTACGAGCAAGTTGTGATTTCGATCAAAACACTCCTGCGGAAGGCCACCCGAGGTGGTTGAAGCGTAGAGTATTACAAATTGCTCGTAAAGTTGTGTTGTTCTCAGTCTGTTTATCAATAAACTTCTACCAGCTTACAGGAGATCCAGTAGTAAAAGCGGAATTTACTGTGAGGCATTGTGAGTAGCTTTGCAACTTTCTGGATTCATTTCTTTGTTTTAATACAAAAGTGTATTCCAAGAAAGAAATAACAACGCCAAAAAATTATGAGTTTGACAAGTGAAATTCGTCCAAATTTATTTAATAACCAGATCAGATGTCACGTAAAAGCGATTTAATCAAAATTACCATATATTCAACCTATATTCTGGTTACTTTGGTTCGAAATATAACCCTTGCACCCGGTGAAATGTTTAGAAATAGAAATCGTACTTAGTTAACAGTATAAAGAACATATATAGACGTTTGTATTCCTTAAGGATCAAACGATGTTGAATTATCTTAAACTATTATTACTATATAAATGTAATCAAAGTGTTTTTATGCCTGTAAAATATCCATTCCCTAGAATGTCACATGATTAACAAGATTCACATTTTGATTTATTCCGGCCCAACCACATAGCTTTAGTAAGCAAATAATGCACTTAATTCTAAATACGAAATTGTCGTTCCGGTGAAACTTCTGAAAATCGCCAGGTCAAAATGGTTTCTCTTATTTCGCAATCATGCCTTCAAGAAAGAAATGTTATTCGAGCATCTTCCTGTAACACACGATTTCAGGTAAGGTTCTAGTTGTCTGAAAAAATGGAGTCATTAGAGGATGTATGGCTGCATAAACAAGATTGTTTTGCTGTAACTGTTCAACAGGTTGTGAAATGACTATGGGGTGGATTGCGGTTCACCTTAAAGCGTTGCTGAGTGCTAAACTGATCGTTCATAGCCATGCGTTTACATTTTCATGTTACTTTTGTGTCGTGGGATGTGTTTCATTGAACTAGAGTCTGTCATTTTTTCAACAAATGACAATTCCTGTACGAGTTTTTGTTCTAGTCAAACGTAATCTTGCGAACGCACTCAGCGTTTGTATTTAAGGTTTTTATTTATTGAGATTGCAGAGCGTGCTACTGTCTTATCACTTTTAACTTGCATTACATTTACAATGCATCCTGCTCCTAACATATGGGTATTTGCTCTTATATGATTGCCAATGTAGAAAGACATGCTGCAGAATTGATATTAACATGCTGTAATCCTGTTTGCCCGCATACCTGCAAAAACTGTGTCAGAAGCTCAGTTTTTTAAAAAATATTACGCATCGTGATTGCATAATGCCCTTTCGATAGAGGAGTATCAGTGATCTTTTATTTTCTCTCAAAGATAGTTGACACAAAGATAGAATATAATTAGGTGGTATGTTCGATAACCTTTAAACTCCTGAATTTGCGAAGGGGGTTTACTACTTAGCTGAACAGCACTGATAAATGATCATAGTTTTTATATTCTCATAGATTTTGCAGTGAGCTTTGTCTGAGCAGAAGTACGCTATTAAAGTTCTGCCCTTGTACGAGCTTGTCATTCACTGATTGTTTGCGTAGAGAAATTTAACCTTGTCTAATGTGCGGTCAATTGTGTAATGGTCCACATGGTTGACTCATGCGTGTTTGACCGTAGTCCTGATTTTGGCCGTGGCAAGGGTATGCACTGTTGGCAAGCCCTGACAAGATTGAAACTTGAGTATGGTTCTTCTTTCTGAAGGCGGCTGACTGAAAAGTATACTTCTATGTGAAGACCGCGATCAGTTGTGCTGTATATTTCGTCTACATAGATTAGAATCACTTACTGCCTACGACGTCCCATTGTTGGTTACAGTCTAGGTTATTGTGAGCCGCTTAATTAATATTTCAGCCTATGAGCATAATCTGGAATATTAGTCGCCCAGTCGGTCACGATTTACTGTTGGAAAGGGTTTACTAATTGTCGTTTATCACAAGTCGATTTCTCCGGTGGTTTTTCACATCAATTCTGCATACATCATATCATTTCCAATAACTTGCGATACACTAAGGGATTTGGGATTAGGCTGTTTATAAGGAAAACACACAGTGTCCACAAAAGTTAAAACTCTTTGTCAAAGTTGGACAGAAACTCTACATTTAACTGTATGGTCAATCATGGGAGATTTGCTTTGGAGAACTGAAAACAAGTGCTTCGGGATGCAAAGAGTTCTCACTTGTTTACGGAAAGCTTAAAAATGTTTAAAAATGGAAAATTCGAATTATACTTCCACCCAAATTCTTCAAAAATCCTTTGCATGTGGTGATCGTAGAATTCACAAGTGCGGCCCCCAAAAACGTTACTTTTTGTCTTCTGAGTTGACCTAATTGACTCGTTTTGCTCACGTGGGATTTGAATTGCAGACTGTCAAATGATCGTATAACCGTCCGTTTCTTTGTTTTAACAAACGGCTCCCTGGAGAATTTTTATACAGATTTTTGGTGATGGACATGTTTGCTACGCAATATTTTTGACATCTAATCTAAGAAAATGGTTTTTGTTGAATTGATTAGGTTGTCATAAAGAGTTCATATGCACATAATTCTTGGTTTGTGGGGGTCGTTTTGCCTTCGTACAACATAGTCAATTTTTATCAGTGAACTTTTAACAGAACGGAATTTCAGTTGACAACTTATACCTACAAACAAGTTAGCTAACATTTTTTGAGAGATTTATGATTTTAACAATAGAGCAGCGTAAAATTCGTGCGTCTGTTTTGAACGACAAGTGTCTCATTTTTCACTGTCCAGTTGTGTCTAGCAGAATGTTAAAAGCTTCATGAAAATTGGTATTTGAATTTTTTTATAAATGCATGCAATATCGTGTGTTTTTGCGGGTACATCACAAGCCCGCTTACCTTCAGGACCGATTTTGTGTCTGAATCATCGAATATATAATCACACCTCAAACAAAATTCATCCGAGTGACTTTTATAATTTGAGGTGCAGCTCTACAGACCCTTATGGACATTGATTCTCAAGGGCAAATTAACAACTGGATGCTAACACTGCACTTTAGCAAAGGAGCACAATCTATCTCGGTTTTTCAGTTCTGTATCTGTTAGGATTCACAATGGTAATCATGCGACAGTTCTTGGGTGCTTAATTTCTAATCAATTTTCTTCTTATTCGGACCGTAGTGGAACAGCTAATCTGAATGTTAACAAAGCCAGTGCGCGACGACGGACTGCATCACTTTCGATCACGTTGACAATGAATCCTTTCAGATGGCACTGTACCAAGCATCTGACAGTCATCTCAAACTCGATAGAAATATTCGTGCCAAACGTAAATCCAGTAAGTAATCGTCGTTTAACTATTCCAGTTGATCGAATTTCAAAAAACCACCACAATGTTTACAGAATCTGTTAGTATCCACAGCTGTACACAGTATATCGGGTCGGCTGTAAGGCTGTTGACTCCAGCACAACAAGATGAAATGTCGGAGATCTACTCAGGCCTCTTGGACTAGCTTCTGTAATTCAGTTGAGAGTCTTGCTCTCCTCATATCAGGACCGAGCTAGCTAACGGACACAATCCGCATGCAACAATTTACCTACCTAACAGTGTGGTTGTTCTTAACGCTCAACTAAGGTCACAATAAATGCTGGTCGTCAAGCAGCATATCCGAAGAGGTTCAATTGCTGTGCTTGACTAACGAAGATTGAGGTTACTCTTTCATTTGCAGACCGGCGTGGTGGTTGTTTATCATTCCCCAACTGCTTATGATATGCGTGTGAGCGTGTTAGTTAGTACGAGAATTTAGCGGTGTTTACCACTGTAGCTAGCAGCTGAGAACTGTCCACTTATACCTACGTGAACGTTTATCGCAACACCAACTATTCATCTGTAGTGTCATTGATTCACTAATAATAACCTTCTAGAAAAAACTTGCAGCGGTGAACTCTTAACAATAAGCAACCAGACCTTGATGTTTGAAGAGGGTTTCCTTTAGATGAACTGAAAAATGCCGATTTGCCAGCTATGGGTGACAGTACATGCAGCGTTGTTAGCTAAAAGTGAAATGTGCTTACGCTGTAAGAGAATACTTTTGTTGTAAACCAGTTCTTCTGTTAAACATTCTGCAACATGTCGAATAATGTGGCGGTCGCTGATTGCCAAAATTTACAATTTCATCAGTAGCTTTTAGTTGATACTGATGGAATGCCTCCCAAACTTTTAGGTCTAACATTGCTCACTAGTATGTTTGAAAGTGAATATAGTATTCCTGGATTGAGCCATTCTGACTTTAAGAATTACACGAGCTTCTCATAGAGGTACACTGATAAATCCCACCTTCAAATATTCGCGGATGTAGATCGATATTTTCAGCAAATCGTGCAGATCTCATTCAAAAATTTAAGTTCTGATTTTCATACTGGTGACTGCTCTAAAAGGAGACCAATAAACTGCTACTAGTTCAGTTGTTTCTTTCTGCTATCGTGAAGAATTCAGTAACATTATGTTATAGATAATCTCATATTGGTATTGAATGGTAGTCAAGACAGTAATCGTTCTGGAGACCTCATATTTTCTGCTGGCTGACTCACCTCTGCTGGTCATTCGTTTAACACTAGATATCGTTCAACAACTCATTTCTCTCAGACTCTCCTTATACCAAATCCAATGTTGCCCCTGAGTGGCAAATTGAATAGTCACTTGTTTGGTAGACCAGCCTGTTCAGGTAGACTTCTTCGAATCATTGGCTATCTCCGTGTAGATGAATGTGACCAATCCAATCTATTTAATTTTACGAGTATAGGAACGTCTGTTAGCGCATAATTGCTATGCTGAGTTTCACTACCAAGTGCGAGCGACAGATCGGTGTCGATGGAGCAAATAGCTAAAGTAAACTGATTCAAATGTTGTAAACAGCTCAGTCTGTCCAGGCGTTAAATGTTAGAGAGGGTAGTGTGGCTAATGTTTTAGTGCTGTGTCAAATAAACAAGACCAATGTGGGAAATCTCAGTTCTGATACTTCGTGGAAATAGTACAGAATCGGTAGACAGAAAAAGATTTGGAATAAAATGAACTCCAAAAAGCGCAATTAACGTAGACATACACTAATGCAGCAATTGACAAACTGTACACTGAAGGCAGCTTGACCGTTTCGCTAATAAGGAATGAAGATACTATGAGGTAGAAAGGAGTACATTGATTGTTAGATGATAGGAGTGATTTGGTATGTCAACAGGTGACGGCGATTCAAATACCCAGGGTGGCTTTCCTCAGGAGTGTTCGGTTTCATTTTGTTCCTACTGTGGACATGGAAAGGTAAGTGAAATGAAAGATGATCAAGCACTGTTGTTTTGTCGAACCAACAATTTCAAATGTGTACCTGACCTTGAACATTTTCCTGTAGTTAACAGCTTTTGTTACACACTTAATCGTTCGGAACGTGATGATGTGTGGACACATTCGAGTGCAGAACCTTTCACCGATCACTTTCTTGACATGTTACTCCGATCACACTGTGGAATTTGATCAGTACAATGAAATCTGTCTTAATCCTGCAAACTGGAACAACCATGGAAGAGTGTAATCAAACACACAGATATAAGTAGCTACACAGACGAATTCGATCTGTAGTCTCAATCTATGTTGAGCAATAATGAACTAAAACAGCCCGAAATACGCAAAAAGCGTAGTTTTTCTTCGTAAACAAACGTTTCCTTTTGTCACCTAGGTGTAAAAAATAACAAGCGTTTAAACAAGAATAGCAAAAAGTGATAAACTTGGTCTAGTTTTTTCTCGTAGTCACACAAACGTCACTAAAACTCGTTAATAAAATGCTGAATTGAGCGTTTTATTGACGAACCTCATGAAAACACTAAAAGTGATCAACGGGAGTGAACACTGAGTTTTTCGAAATGAAATGAGAAATCAAATTTGTGATCTCAGGTTCGCAGTAACCACATCGATAAAACAAACGCCTAATACCGACCCTGAAAGCAGACGTTTGTTTGTCTCTTTCGTGACCCTATTGTACTACGTCACACACCATTTATGCAGAGTCGAACTGTTAAAACGTTTTACGTATCTCCCATCCAGAAGTTCAACCTAGTTATGTTCGGAACTCCACGAAACGGACATTCGCATATGCCCAAATTACTTTCTGACTAAGTGTGCATTGCCTGCGTGCTTGAATAGAAATAGCAGTTTTACGTCAAGTTTGGCTAATCTCTTATTATCTATTAAACGCGAACATAAAATGTGCTAGTGTACTTCTGTGTGTCACTCAATTTTGTGTGGTATGCGTACCAATTCATTCACAACCTTGGCATTGTCAAAAGATGAGGTCCGCAGAACGAGAACATTCCCGATTCAGCGATCACAGCCACCTGTTGCATCTGTGCTGTACGACCTAGCGACCCAAGATACAATCGCTCATTCGTGTTACAGTCTACCTACAATATATTGTTCATACATTTTCTCTCATAGATTTGTCCTGGTCCGTTAGGATCAGTTGCCAGTTTCAGATTGAGATGGTAAAACGCACATATCGGTGTGCTGGTTGGTTTTACCTCATTGCAAAGACGCCTGACCCCCGCTATAATTCTGGTAGATGGTCCTGCGTGATCAACATTTATTCACTTAATAACTGTTTATTATATCTGCCCAGCTTATAAGCCGAAATCTGTTCCGTAAAGCTGCACATATCTGAGCAAACTGGAGCACTATTGTCTGCTTGGAGTCACACATTACCCACTTCTTTTGTTGTTAAATGAAGGTCAACCAGTTCTTCCTCGTTATAACAATTTTGGAATGTTCGGTTATCTGATTTGTTCACTATATTTTGACATTTGACAATTATCAATCCAAGTATGACGAACTTGTGCCAAGTCAAGTGACATGATGACTAGACGAATGAACGGAATCACATAAGATCCATCTTGTAGGTTGAGACCGAAAAGAACGTCGTCGTACTGACAATGAACTGCATCGTTGGCTGATGATTTCTAACAGCTGATCAGCGATTACTGGAGTTGTAGCTATCTATAATTTTGTCTCCACATGTTGGTGCTAGTTTTCAGGTAGTCTACAGATGTTAACTGTTAATGTCCATTTTGTCGAACGGTGTACACTCCTAATGTTTGACAGTACACGATTTTTCCTTATTTCCGTCACAACCCGGATTGCATGAAAAGGTTATGCAGAGGCGAACATCGTTGTGAAAACAGGTTGGGGGGGGGCAGTTTTCAAACGTTTACAGGGCGATTAGTTGCTTTTGTTATATTCGATGATATCAGCGACATAACCCTACAGGTCTCCTGCTTAGTCGATCGACCAACCTCAACATTGGCGGCGAAGTACGCTGGCTGAAAGTTCAGGTGTGGTCACGCTTACAGTGTGGTCATCTGAATGGTTCTTATCACGCCAGCTTCAGAAGCACTATTCTTAGAGTTCAGTTTCCTATGAAGGTAGGGTAAGTCCTGAAAATGAGCTCTGTCATAACAGCATGAGATCGACCTGGAGAACAGTTGAAGAGTTTTCTGGGGATTACTACACAGATCTTTAGCGAACGGTGCATACCACCTAACAGCGGTATTAAGCAAATACTGGAATATTCGTTTGGTGAACCACTGGCCGTCACATTTATTTTTTTGCATGTCAACCATTTTTGGGGTTTTAAACCAAACATTTGCGCTTGAACGGTTTATTTCTTTGCAGCATTAAGTTGTATTCTGACTCGACGGGCCGTATGTTGCCTTTCTGAAAAACAGGAGGTTTTTCCATTTTACTGATTACGAGTTCCAGTGGGTAGTTTCAACCACGCGTTAAACAATACACAAGTGACACCCACCCTGATCGATTCCGATTAAAAGCTATGGTAGCAGCCTTCTAAATAAAAAGTTCTCAAATGACAATTGAAACCGTAAATAAAGCAAAAGCAGCTGGAAAGCTCGCAGATTGGTCAGCGCTGGTTATTTTGTGGTTTCTGAATCTTTAAATTTTTTAAAGTCTGGTAAATTTGTGAACGTCGCCTCCACCCTTTATTTGAACACTACTGGAACTTGATGCCGGTTCCGTTCGAGAACAAACACGTAATTGTGGATATTTCGTTTTGCAATATATGGAAATTAGCTTGTTAGAAATGTTTGACTAGTGTTAGTAAGGGTGAGGTTGAATAAATTTGCACGGTTCAGTATTCTGAAATTTTAACATATCCGCTTTTGGTATATAGTAGCTGAAGTACTATCAGTAAACGTAATCGTCTTATCATGACCAGCGCTCTGTACAACCTGCTAAGTATCTTGCTTTCACATATGACGAGACCACAATTTGCATCAGCACGTACACAAGGAGTTTTTGGTCAAGCTTATTATGATGTGTTTAGTTCTAGGTCAGCAATAATAATGCACTTAACAGTTTCGCACATCGGTTTGTTCCGATGTTCTTTGTTAAATACAAAAAATATGCATATGGATGCCTCATTCTGAGAAGTGAACGAGGAAGTAGGCTACCAGCTCTAAGCATGACCATTAGGCGTTTGGATATAACGAGATTGATTGTCGAACCATAGAAGTGAAGGTCTCTGTAAGGAGCAGCGCCACTAAAGATTTAGAACCTGAAACATGGCAGTTAAACATATGTCAGACAGCACATGCTGAGTATATGTACCATGGTAGGACTTCAGTTATCGTGAATGACTAAAGTTGCATGTCAACTGGCTAATTTTCTGGATATATTTCAAATTCGAGTGACTTTTGCTAATGGCTTGCAGACGGCTCTCATCAGAGATGTATTTTAAGATGCACCATGGATTATACAAAAAGACTTGACGTTTCTTTAGAGCAGATTGAATAACAGAACAATAGTAAATATCGTGTAATCAGTACAATGCTCTTCTACTTCTGAATTTCGGTCTGTCATTTTTACGGGCTCATTCGGATATCTCTGATCGATTCTACACTACACAAAACTGCGTTACTTATGCTGCGGCTTTGTGCTGGAGTATTGATTAATCAAGGAAGAGGTCCAGGAATGTGGTCAATGTATCTGTGTTTTATATAATTGCCTTTTGGTCCATTCTACCTGTGTTGCTCTGATCACAATACAAGAGTGCGATTTCGAATGAACAAATTGTTTACCGTATGTCCCAGAGCTAGCTCCTAATCATTTTTATTGATTCAACTTTGACGCGTGTTGTTGTGAGAAGGTGATGTGCAGAAACCTGTGGGTAGTATTGGACATCCCTAGCAGAACATTTTTCATAAGGATAACAAAGGATTGAAGCGTAAAAGCGTCTTGACGTTAATGCGATTGCAATCGATATATATATATATTGTCGTTACTGAAATGTAGTCAGATCCATCGATTAGTCTCCGGCTGCAAGGAAGCTTTAAGTCTACTGGTTTCTTCGATAGTGCACACGACTAACCTAAGATTTGATCAGTGGACTTGAAATTCAGTGAATTATGCTCAGTACACTCACAGTTCCAAATTCTCTGTTAGGAATGGTGTAAAGTGATTTTTGCACAGTAGAAATAGCTGCACACCAATTTACATAGCAAAGTGGAATGTAAAGTCTTACTGTGAAGAGAAAGTGAGAACAAAAGGGAAACAAATGCTTTGTCGTTTGGACAAATACGAAATCCAATTAGCAAATCATTCGTTACTAACCGCCTATTGATGGAACTGTTATGAACCACGCATAACTTATTGGTAAACTGCTCCATGTGAACAAGCACAATAGTGGGACTAGCAGCATGTCAGTTTGACTGTCACATTGTACATGCTCGATTGCTTGCGTTACTAGGTTAGGACACAAATTTGAACAAATCCAATTTTTCCGTGGTAATTGGATTATTACCGTAGGTAGGTGCAGGAAGATAAATTAAAGAGTAGATGTGCAAGCGCACGACAAACAGACATTTAGAAACATAGAAATGATTAAAAATGAGTGTTTATTGATTGAATGACGGGTGGAAGTGAAGCACAAACGATCGATAAATTACTATACTAGCGATTTATTATCACTAGTAGAAGACTAAAGTAATTTTTTCATGGCGGCTGGCAAAATTCCATTCAGTATATGATGCATTGGAGCTTTCATACCCGTGCTCAATTTGATTCGGGGAAGTGGTGGTTTGTTTTTACACGGAAAACGTCGAAATGAAGAAGTATACGCCTTCAGAATAAACCTGAATCAAACATTTGGTTATGCAGGAGATAAGCCAACTATTAATGGCGGTGATAATTTTAACTGGTTATGATTGCTTACATCAAATACTGATTGAGTTTCCGAAATCTGCTGTTTTGAGACCAATCACAATTTAACCGAATCAAAAAGACACTTTGCTACTTTGAAACTTTTCAACAGGAGTTCGAAGCGTTCACTTACAGTCAGAGAAAACGTTTGGTGGAAGTTCTTCCGGTTGCTTTGACTATGTTGAATATGTTACCGACATCTTCCACTAAACCTCATCGTGATAATCTTAACCAGTGATCATGTTCAACCGACAGATAATACCGAGTAGTCTGACTGGTGTCGTTCTGTTGTTTTTAAATTTTCTCATATCACTCTTTAGACTAAACCGTGGACTCATAGACATGACGGCGATCATTGAGGAGATTGTACTTTTTTCCGTTCCAGACACTATGACAGATAACGTTTGTAACATTCACTCAAAATAGTGCACTTGGTAATGGTTCAAACCGTATCAACAGAATGACCAGTGGAAAATGTTGAAGATGACATGCTTTGAGACAAAGTAGCATTTGGCGCGCAAGCGTTGTATATCAGATCAGGACATCATAATCTGTATGGTTTGTTTTGTTGTCAAGTAACCTGGACTGTTCTGGTTCACTGAGCGGAAACGACGCGGCAATGTTTAGAAACAGTGGAAACCGTAATGTTCATGTGAACAGACACCGGTAATTGTTTCCGCAGAATGAGACAAGATGTACTGAGAAATTAAACATGTTGAGTGGTCTGGGCCAATATAGGATCATATGGTTCCCTATTCATCTGGGCGCTGCAAATTCCATGCGATGTTTATGAAATTTTTCATCTTAGAAAGAAACGTCAAAACCTATGCTGTTTCTCGTGTGCGCTGTTGGTTGAGAATTGCAAAGCGGAAATTTTCTACATCCATGGATATGTAAGTCGGTGCAACCCACTGTAAAGCAGTACGCTACCAAACCAGGTTAGTCACTGGCACCTAAATTTTCTGAACCAAACGGACAGGCATCGGCAAGTGGGCAGTTCAGTCGACATGGTCATATAAAGGACATTATGTCCGATTGTTCAAATGGCAAGGTCCGAGGTTTCAGATAATTTTTTTTAAAATCAATGCAGTATGTTAGTTAATCCTGTTGCCATCACATTTGTGCTTGAAACAAATAACTAGTAACGTTTAGAGTTGCCCTATTGACACAACCAACCGTCTGAATATGAATCTAAGATATTCCAACCCTAAGAAAAACAAGGTGCATGTTATATTCTTCAAAGCGTTAATTTTTCTGTGCAAATGTTACCCTTTTTGTCTTGTTACTAGTTCCGGGAAAATATTGTCTTCAATATACAATCCGAGAGCGGTTTTGTTACAAGTTGGTCTTGGACCACGCAAATGCCCAATGCATTTTCTAAACCATTCGGTTGTTCTTAAGGGATGTCATATATTTCGAAAAGTAGTATTGTAGTGGCAACGACTTTCAGCAATTGAGGGGCGAATTTAAAACCAAAAGCAGTGAACAGGACTCATGACCTTTGATGTATCCAATACCTTAGTCACAGAGAAAATGATGATTCGGGAGACATGAATTCACGATTAAGTTGAATGTCACTACAGAACTTTCATTAGAAACCAGGCCGTGTAAAGTGGATATTTCTCGACTTTTTGCAGTGAAATGTTTGTTGTGTACGACAGTTTTATTCTTGAACTTAAGTACCCCACAGGTTAGACTGCGGTTCGTGAATTCATGCAAGCTTTTCGGCAGGTCTTCTGCTCAAGAAAGCAGAAAACCTGAGCTTCTCTGTCATTAAAGCTTACCAAGAAGAAATTTGTGTTGCCTCCGCTTTGAAAGTGAAAAAATCAGATAAGCTCTGTTCATTCCAAATATAACCACATGATCAAGAACTTCTCAGTGAAGTTGAAGTCACGAGGCTCAATAACAATGTATATGATATAAGGGAATCTTGGGGAGTTAGTTTATTTTAAAATGAAAATCACCCATATTCCTTTGTGATTGTTCCAGTCCGACAAGCTTTTCTCTCGTTCAACCCCACAAGGAAGAAGAAGACTAAGGTTTCATTCTTATTAAGGCTATTCAGCGCTGTGTATCGTTTACCGAGCCGGAGTTTTCATTCCAACTCTCGTAGGTGTGAGGCTAGCATGTTACTAGGTTGACTTATTCGCCGAATTTCATTACTTGTAGACTGATTCAAACTCTTACTACGATGGACCGCAAACTCGCTTATCGAGTTGAAATTGTGCGGCTGGAACTGAAGGAATATTCTCAGTCATCCCGCTGCAAATTTGAGAAAAATCCACGATTTGACTATTGCACCGTCCAAAAAGTACTTATATTTTGACGATGGATAACCGGAAATTAGCGTTTGAGAAGGTATTTCAGTACCCGAAAAATTTCTTCGAAGCTACAGATATTAGCGGTAAAACGTTGGTAATACATAAGGTGCTTCCTTTGAAAATCACCTCGTGAACAGTAATGAGTGATTTCCACAGTTTTTAGCGGTTCATTTGAATTAAACGTCAAATCACATTCTTAACTTAAATTCAGGAAGTACTGTGAAAATTACGGAGCATGGGTAGCATAATTAGTAGATGAGCAATGGTAAATTGCAAACGGAATGAAAAACTAACAGTTTTACGACCTTCGGTTCGAATGGAAAAAGTCAATCACAACCGAGGTAATACGACAATTTCATCACAATCCTATTCCGGCACCAGATGAACTCCACTATGCAAACACTCAGAAGCTCATTTTTCAGATTGAAAAGTACACTTTTTACAACTTCCGTCAGTTTCTGCTGCAAAATATGTTGTTCTGAAATAATTTCAGTCTACGTTCACTCCGTATGAAACATTTACGAAGCCCAATTACTTTTCTTCACTGCACAAGGTATTTGACGCAGTAACGTATTGTTATGATATCTGACGAACAGTGAACTAATCCAGGATGTGGTTGAAATCTCAAGTTTCGAGCAGTTTTGGTTTAGATCACGCTACCTGATGAATTAAGAATATCCTCAAACATTTCTGAGCAAAAATGTAGAACATCAAACCTTTGGCTTCGTGAAGCCAACAATATGTAGAACCTAAACTTTAGTGCAGGTTTGCTAACTTTCTAACAGTCCGTTTCGCCGCTTATGAGTAGCGGTAAACAGTGCGTAGAATGGTTGCCTTGTGGATGCGAAATCACGTAAAAGAACATATGGGTTTTCAGAATAAAATGGGGTTCACGTTAATGCGAAGTTTAAAGTAAACTTGTACAGAATCATTACTATAAGACAAATGTTAAATCATAAGAACTTCAGTTATAATTATGAAAAAAGCGGAGGTAGTTCGCTAGAGGTACATAGCACAAAGGACTACATGTAAGCAATGATCCACCTGGTGCTAAAGATGTCACGGTGTGTGTGTGACAAGGACGACCTGGTCAACATATTTCAGCTGACAACTGGAGCGACTTTTTAATGAGAGTCTGAACCCACACAAAGTATATTTTCCTGAAACCAAAACAGACGACATTCTCTGCTTCTAAGCTGCGACAGATGCGATGTGGAGCGAAGAATGCTGAGCAAATTTAGACCGGGATTGTTTTCAGTGAGTTTACGTTCGACTGGTCTGTTGACTATGGCAGCTTGGAACAGTGTTCCTAGCTACGTAACCATGTCAATTCGCATAACTGTAAATAAGCGTTTGAGCGTTTTTCGTTAGATATCAACCATGCATCATTGCATTTAGAAAACTCACGTCCCTAATCACACAAACTGGCGTTCTCTCAGACAGTTTACAGCCTCAATTTAAACACTAGTCATATTTGGTCGCAGCGTTCGTCTTCAAATAGACATTCCAGCCAGCCTCTTTCGAAAAGAGGCACTAGACCCAAGTTTCGTTCTCATTAGAGCTCGTCAGTAGTGCATATCCTTGCCACGGCTGGCAGTTGAACTCCGACCACGCTTACGTGGGGCAACCGTGTTGAACAGTGCGCCAGTGACCTCACATCAGGCACGACCGAATTATCAAATCTGAACGCTCAACCACTTTCGCTTGTGAGCAATGATCAGGTTGCCCGATCGTCTCGAGAGAAGACACAGTAACTGTCGTGTTAACTCCATTCCATAACCCCGTGATTTGGACTTCCGATTCAAGTGATCACTGATATCATTAAACCTGTTAGGCGATATATTTCCATTCTTTTTAATCAGACGCGCTCCGTTAGATCAATGTTTGTTCAGCATAATGTGATTTCATCATGGAACGTAACCAACGCATAAAGCGGATCACGACCATACACACAGCAGATGTGTTGTGGAAGTAGCGAAACTTTAGTCAGTGCAATGTACTGAACTGAAGCATCAAATTACGCAAGGTTCACGGTGAATAACAATGATAATTTGTGTTTCAGCGCCAGGGTGTGCTGTTTGTAGGTGAATATACTGTTTATAGTGACTACGTTGTTTCTTAGCATAGGAAGTAAATTTTTAGATGGTAAGCAAAAGTGCGTTGATGGTCAGTGATTGCAGTTCTTCTTACAGTGGTGAGGCGGATTTTCAATTAAATGATGATAATTAATGTATTGTGGAGGGAGCAGTTTTTTCTCTTCGGAAGTTCCCTTCAGACTCCTGAGGTTTGCAAACCGCTGGTTAGCTGACAGTGCACAACTGTCGTAGATAGAACCCGCAGGGCATTTACAATAGCCACTGCCCACTTAAAAAGCCAGCTCTTGCCGAAAGTACACAGTCTCAATGTAGATATGTTTCACCACGACAACTAACTATGAGCAAACGCTTCTGTTTTATGAACATTGCCCACAAAACGACATGTGATAGCTGTGCGCATTGCCGTAATAACAATCATTAGTACGTCTTACTAGAAACGAAGTCACGCACTCGGTTAGAGACACTGAGGGCAAACGTGTGCATCTGTTCAGTCGGCTTAACTCTGGGGAATTTTCCTAAAGTGTGTAATCCTATGTACGTACACAGTGAACGACAAAACAACGTGGCGACCCCCGTGAGCAACATCTTCATTTTGATGCCAATCGTCAGTTTCAGCATGCGGAAAAATCTTTTAAGCAAACGTCTGGTGAAAGTTTGTTTGAAGTTTTCCCTAAAAGTAGCTTCTAGACAAAAGTATGGAAAATATCCGGGAACAATTATATGACCTGCCCTTGCAACTTCAAAACGAAGTTAATCGAAGTACGAGCTGTCGCCTCCCTACATATGGCATATGCACTACAACGTCGTGCTCCTAGCCAATGCTTTCCCTATACAACGAAACAGTAATCGCGTGAGGCTTCTGACGTGAAAACCTAATCGTTTTATCGCCTATCCAAACTCCGACACAACAGAAGATCTGACAGAGAGCCAATCCAAATATCTCATTAAAGATACAGCATCAGAATAGGACGAACAGTCTCAATGTTACGCCTTTCTTTATTTACCAATATCTTTGTTCTCTATTTCGCCAATTAATTTACAGTTTGTGACTTTTATGTTTCGATACAATCAGCCAATGACTGGCTGAGATTTCCTCAATACTGTTGTACATCAATAAATTCGGCTTCTACTCTGGTGACTGGAAACTGCTTACTGCAACCACTACGAGTTCTTCTCCTTATTACTTGCGTGAGAGTCTTCAGTTCAGTTACGATTTCTAGGGCTATTCGAAGTCACTTATTCCAAGTATTAAATTTCTGCAACTGAATGTGGTGTAAAACATGCAGCAACACCTGGACAAGCGAGTGCGTACATTCACCACTAACTGTGACGTTTAAGGGAGACGATGAGTGGGGTAATGCATGCTTCTTTTCATATATATATATATACCGCGGTCACAACAACTTTACCTGGTTAAAGGACAGAAGGACTTTATGTAATGGGGGAACACGGAAAGTTCCGTACGAGGGGAATTAGCTGCAAAATGGATATCACCATGTTTCCGGCTAAGGATTAGCAAATCGTGCATCATAGCTATCTCACGAAACGGAAGTACATAAATTCACTCTGGAAAACAGCATACATGATGTGCACGTTGACAATGAATTACCCTTCATTTTTATACATAATTCCGTCCTAGTTTAACCTTTACTGTTCACGGTTGAAACAGTTACACTTGATTTCAAACTGTCATCTGGCACACATTTACCCTTTGAGCTAGACTGCACAGATCAGTTGTAGTGCGATGTAGTTTGCTGTGAGGATAGAACACGACATAAATTCCAACACAAGTTAGGCGTATAAATAACCAATCCGTTCTGGGAAAAGCAACCTCGCCTGTATTTTGCTATTGAAATAGATGGGTTTGGAATAACTGTGATCACATTTTTCAGAGACCTCTAGTAAACATTTCTCAGCGTAGTCATGAAAAATAATGCGTAGAGACCAAACTCGTTTTTAGTGATTCATCATCAGGTTAAATACATTACAATTATTTCACATAATTCACGGGAGAATCGTTAGTGGATAAACGGGGATGTGTGGTTCATGAGGTCAATCAGTTAAACGCTACACTGCAACCAACTGCCCACTTGAACAATGGGTCTTGGCAGGCTAACAGAGTAGGGGGTTAGCCAGGGTAGATCCACATGCAGATCTACAAGGTACAGCTAGTCTCTTTCATTCCTCTGTTGCATGGTCGTATCTATGAACTGA
>QNGE01005480.1:0-29554 GCA_008508345.1 Paragonimus westermani
TATTATTATTATTATTATTATTATTATTATTATTATAACGATTTCCAAGAAGCGACCGCAAGATCGTCAAGTGTCTGTGTGATCTTAATATGGCTACCATGCTGACAGTTTTATTTTACTGTCTAACAGAATTCACTGACTGGAATATCTTATTCCCCCTACTCACATCCATAAATTGGGATACATTCTTTCTCACATCAGACCCAAACATGGCGGTCGGAGATTTCATCAGACATCTGATATGTCGTATCGGCCTACTGGCCCCCATAAAGTCGAAACGCGTGTGCTCGCATGTACAATGACGAATCGTTAATGTAAATGAAACTGGCGGACATAAAATGTTCAGATCGAGGTGCAGAACAACACTATATTTTTCCCCGGTGATGCGAACGAGTGAAACGTTCGAACACATAGAACCTCAGAGGCAACGCCGTAGTATAAACGAAGAGAAACTCGCGCTTTGTAGCGAGCAGAGACACATCAAATCCATGTAGCTGAAGCGATGGAGAAATTTCATGAGGAGCCCTGTTATAAAAGCGGTTACTCTCAGAGACAAAACGGTTGCTGATGACTTTGTTGAAATATGTGGAATCTTTATATCACACTCCGCTGCATTATTTAGCATAAAAACACATTATCTGTTGATACTCTGTCGAAAACAGATAAACTTCTGAGTATCGTTCTGGCTGCTGTTCGAACTATTCGCTCACAGTTAGCTACCATTAAAATCTCAGTCCGTCCTAAGCTTGATGGTATCCAACAAGTGGCTACCAAGCAAGGAGGTGAAGGCATACCCACCCTTCTGCTTGGTTCCTTCACGCTATCAATTTTGTCCATCACCTCTCCCTCTCAACGGGAAAATTCAGTCATTACGCCTCGTCAAGAAAGTGGTTTAAGGCAGGACGTTAATAATTATCGTCCCATCAACCACACTTCAATCTGCTCAAGAATGTTTGGAAGTAAAAAAAGGTGTACGTTGTCGAGTTCTTGAGGTCAAAAACCTCGTGAAACTTTCGCAGCACGGTTTCCTTAGATTACAACCTTGCGTGACATGTCAGCTGGAATTCTTAAACCTTTTATCGACGCCCATCGGTGCAGGAAATGCAGTAATCAGCACAAACTTAGACATACAAAAGGCATTTGATCGTGTGCTTCATAAGAGCCTCATGACCGAATCGGCATTTTTTGGCACACAAGATCCCATGTACAGCTGGCTTCTGTTATATCTTGGAGACCGAACCCAGCCCGTCAAGATGGAAGAGCAGTGTTCAACATCAAATCCAGTGGCAAGTGGGATGATTCAAGGGAGCGTTCTGGGTCGGTTGCTTTTCTTAATTTACATAAATGACATGCGTTGTTACTAAACACGACAAGCACATTCTGTCTGCCGAAGATACCAAACCCGTTTACAACTTCCACCGGCCCAGTAACATTGCCTTATGTCTACGGAATATACGACGGGACTTAGCGTCAATGCAATTGCAGTGCAAAACATGACTGATGACCATCTCAGCGAGCAAATCTAACATCCTTACTCATGATCACCGATTATTTAGTGGTTTCGTCTTATTAGACGGTAATAATATCAATCCCGCCACTTTTGTCAGTTCTAAGAATAGGGTATTCAAGCTCCTTCAGTTCCGTAAATCAAGTGTGCTTCCAGGTAGCAAAAACTAAAAGAGTAAGATGCCGTATCAAAAAAGTTGTTCAACCTACCGGCTGAGAGGCTGCCCTTTCACAAAATGTGCCAGACCTCAACTTGAGTATTACACATTCATCTACTACCATTCACGCAAATCTAATGAGATTGTGTGAAAGCAATCTTTGGCGACCATTTACCAAAAACTAATTGGGATATTCTTCTTCATTGACCTATCGATAACGCTGTCAAAAACCTGGTGTTGCACCATTCTGGTTGCGCAGACAAAATTTGAATCTGACACATCTTTTCAAACTCATATATTTGAACGTCACCTCTACAGCGTCTACCGTCAGCACACAACACAACTTCCCATATGATCATAAAAATAAGGGCCCCACTCTGCCAATCCTGCGGTCCCGGAAAAAGATACGCGCAAACTTCTGTATTGTAAAATATTTCCACGTTTAGGATGAACTGCCGGCCGAAATCGGGTCAAGTAACAACATTAAGCGATTCAGAATGGTGTGGACAGTTATCTTACGATGTCAAACACAGTGTCTATATTCAAACCCTGTATATCCTCTGTTGTTCTTTCCGAGTGTGTTCCGAAAAATATTCGGCCGCCAACTGCGTACAACGTAGACAACCGTCCCCGCTCTTCAACTCCCTTCGAGAACAAGTTGCCTGAAACGGTTCGGTGTATCATTCAGCATTGGGTCTACTCCATGCTCACAACGCAACATTATTTTATTGATACGTGTTTATCCATGTGCACACTACCCACATTACTGGAAGATATGTAAACTTGGCGCTTACCAATAAATTCAGCAAAATGACGTTATGTGAGCCGTAGTTGAAGCCCGAGCAAATCCCGAGGAGACCGCGAGATAAAATAATAACCAGTTGACAGGGTTATATATCTCAATAACCAGAGCAGGAATAATAATATCACATGAACTCATTGTCAGAAAATGTCCCATACACATTATTCGTCATACTAAATGTGATCGCCTTTATTCTTTGGACCCATAAATATTCGTTGTGCGAGGAAATTTTCCGCGACGAACAGGCGCAAGGATCATCTCTTCGGCGCAACAATTCGCGAGATTTTCAACTTTCCGACGGTGTCCATCGATAGACCAAGGCATGCACTGGAGTCTGCCCAACTATTCGCCGGATTTTGGACATTTCCATCCTGTCTCGGCGAAACCGACTCATTTTAGCGTTTCTTCAACGCTAGTTTTATTAATTGATGGCGAAGCACCGTAGAGATGCATTTGGGCGTTCTTCTCAGGATGACCTAGGATTACTTAGCACTTCGACTCGCTCATAACATTGTAAGGGGTAAATTAGTGTAACATCGCATTGTTTGGATTGAATCTGCAAAGCAAGCAAACTGTGAATCTTACTGCTGTGTGCGTCGGAGTCTCGTGAACTACAATCTTTTTCTTTCTGAACATACCATTTAGGGTAGCAGGTTCCACGTTTGTGCTACTGTTCAGTTGTACGCTGTCTCGTATCACTTGTAATTATCTACAGTGTTCTCACATAACTCAGCGTGCCTCACCTACGCGTTGGGAAATATACATCATTATCATGCATTCAGTACTAGAAAGGAACATTCGATAAGTCTGTAGCCAAACGCGAAAGGCAGGTCCATATACTGGAGGATGCCATCCAAGTTGACTCTAGAAATCAAGGTGAAACTACGAGAGAGGCTAGAGGAGGGAGTAATTCGACGGACAAGTAGTCCATTTCCGTCACCAGACCTGTTGACTAGGAAGTCGGGCGAAACCTACTGATTTTGTGTTGATCACAGGGCGACAACCAAAACGCACTGCCGTTGCCCCGAATGGAGGAGATCGTCGCACACCTGCATGAAGTCAAAATAATATCTCTCATAGATTTGCGTTCCGGGCACTGGCAATTTCCAGTGGCACAGAAGGACTGAGCGGAGGTCACCACTTTGTGAACTGACGGCAGTACCAAGTACCTTAAGATTCCGCCCGGCCTGTGAAGTGCTGGAGCTGCCTCAAGTCTTCCCCTACTTTGCATCCTAAAGGATCTGGTGGATGCAACCGTATACAAAGACGACACCGTTTTATTTCCCAATGCGCTGTCGGAACACGCAGGAAGACTGTGAACAATATTTAAGCGAACCGACGCAGCCGGTCTGAAATAGTGTAGTAGGAAGCACCAAAGACGTCGCGATTCAATCGTTTACTTGGGGCATACGGTTGGTAAAGGATAAATCCAACCAGTGCCAGGGAAGTTGACGAACATCAAGATATTTCCAGCACCAAAATCGAAGCGGCACACGAGGTGTTTCTTCGGAGTGGTAGGTTGCAGTTCAAAATTTGCACCGGCGTACTCTCAGAAAACATCCGTTCTTCCAACTGCTGAAGGGGAGGGGAAGTTTGTCTTGGCTGAAGACTTGAGAGTGATGTCCGAAAAACTTGAGCAGGTGGCTGTCAATAGTCGACCTGCTTGACGATCTCCAAAGGGAATAAACTACTCACAGTGTCATTTAATGCGAATGATATCGGAATCGAGGTGGTTTCTTCACAACCGTTGGGGACAGTTGAGTACGCTGGTTGAGTAATGACAGAGCTAGAGCGGAAGTATTCCGCCAATGAGAAAGAATGTCTATCCACTATCTGGCCTCTGTAGAAGTAGAGGACCCACCTGATAGCGACCACCTCCCATGTTAAGACGGACCAGAAAACTGTTATGACTGATGACATCGGAAGATCCGCGCAGAAGAATGGCGCTCCGGGCACTTCGACTACCAGAGCTCATCTGTGCGATCAGATATGCCAGTGATGGAGAAACAATGAGATACCTGACGCATTGTCACAAGCGACTAAAGAAAGTGAGCTGCCAAGTGATGCCATAACCGTGAACGGGGCACTAGCGACAGACAAAAATACACCGGTTAATAAACGGCAAGACCCTGAAGTACGAGATTTAGGTGAACATTTACTAAAATGAACCAAATCCAGGGCCTCGACTTCGGGACTGAATGAGCTGCAACAGATCTGGCTCGGCCACCTGCGGAGAACGGCCGATTGGTAGCTGATGCAGAGGTATGAGGGAGGCTGCAATTCTGAGGAGAGTCAGTTATCCCACTAAGCCGGAGGAAACGCGTGGTCTGGCTGACATACACAGGTTATCACAAAGGGCAAGAATACGGGTTGGGTCTGCTGCAGAAAAGGGTATTTTGACACAAGATGCGAAAAGATCTGACGGACCTCAATCTAGTGTGTCCCAGCTGCCAGCGGAATCCAGAAAACACCAGAGAAAACAACACCGATATAATCCGTCGTAACAGGGTAGGCCGCGCACAGATGGGGCATAGAAATTTTTGGCCCACTTCCAACAAACTCAAATTGAAATCGCTGCGTAGTTATAGTGATCGACCGTTTCACAAGATAGATGGAAACCATTTCGTTTTGGATCAAACGAGCAGGACGATTGCACACATCTTGATTAACCATATCCTTGCTCGCTCTGCAGTGTCGCCACAGACCACGTCCTGCTTTTTGAGGGGCATCAATATCAGGTGCTGATTAGCTGAAAGATTCAGCATCTAAGAACACTGCTGTCATCCGCAGGTGAACGGGTTGGTGGGGCAGATGAATCATAAAACGAGGGTATGACTAAACAGTAGAGGTAATGAGTAGGAATAAGAGTCACTAGAAGTACTGCTTTGGTACTGCACAACAAAATATGCGGCAGCTGAAAGTTCACCATCTGGGCTGAGATCCGTAGAAAGTCGATGGCAGATGTGCAAACGACGTGTGAGCAGGAACCACCACTGCGTTCTAGATTGGAATTCTGGCCCATAAACGTGAGTACGCTTGAAGTGATTACGAGCGGATTGAACAAAACATTCACACCTTTGCGAGTTCCTTCCTATAATCCGTTTAGTAACTGATCTTAATTTGTGTCAGAGATTTTGTGGGCAGTGATATTTCGAAGTTTCGATGAGATCGGCGGGCTCCTAACTAAGTTGTGTGAAATTACGTCGTCTGTATGCTTTTGGTGTGCAACCGGGCAGGCTTATCGCAAATCAAGCAAGGCAACATTTTTTTCATTTCGACAATCTGGATAACACCGCGCTTACTGGTTCTGCTGGTTGCTGGCGGTGTGGAAAGCATTAGGCTCGCACATCGCTGCCTTAGTCTGTTACGGTACCAACCGGTTTCAAGGAAGGTGTGGCCTCACATCAGATTCAATCTCAGTGTGTGGGGTCAGATCGCATGGCTTACTCAATTGATAGGCGTCTGTGGTTCGGCGATTGGTACACGGGTTCGAGTTAGGAACCCAAGGTTTCCGGATCTAGTCGGATATCCTTGTCTGCGGGCGTCTGTCGATCTGAAAGGCGATTATTGGAAACAGGGCGTAGCATCGCTTTTGAGGATTACAGTGAGTACCAAGAACAGAGTAATGTTACTCGCATAACGAAATTTCAGATGAATGATAATCAAGCAAAGTTTTGAAACGGTCCCCAGAATTGTTGCTGACGACCTCAGAAGTAGGCTGCTCCAATGGATAGTAACCCTGTAAGGAAGAACTAATGCCCAAGGAAGTTTCGAGGACAAAACTTGAAAAGCTTCCTGTTAGGTCCTCGCCCGCTGTCATCGTTCGCTACATTGAAGAACTGATCTGAGAGACCTAACTTAAAAAGGTGTGAGTTGTAAGATATCCGCACCAAATTTAGTACGGATGAAGTTGAATAGTTTGGGCGTCGTGTTTAACATGTCACTGATAAACAGATTGGGAATAACACAACGTTACGAGCAAGTTGTAATACACTACGCTTCAACCACCTCGTAAAGGTATGTCAGTGTTAAATCACTGCGTAGCCTTTAAATTCACGTGAGTACAGATCAAGAATCTCACGTCGAGACTCGTAAATGACATTGCTTAGGCCCGCGACTAGCTTCGTAGCCGTGCGCTGGACACGCTTGATGGTTAATATGTCTTTCTCCAGGTAGGTCCACATGACCTGATTCTTATACTCCCGGAGCGGTTTCATATAAACCCCGTAAGACGTTTGAAATGCTGCTATGTCTATGCAAGGAGGTCTTAAAGATCACCAAAGCAAGTAGATCAAGAGGGGCTAACGTCACCGTTTTATGGTCGTCCACATAGTGTGAAACTGTCGTAACCCTTGGCTCAGTACGCTAGGTCGTCCACGGTATAATAAAACGTTTGATGGGAAATCGGGTTCTGTTCACTGGTGTGATAAACACGGCAATCTTGGTCTCGAAAATACGCGAAGGTCTCCGTTAATTGCGTCCAAGACAAACCAAAAGACGGGTGCAGAAAGCAACTTTGTTCGGCCCCGAAACGTGTGCAACAAGGAGAAAAATTATGTGGCATTTATAGGACGCATAGTGACCTACCGACATTCTCGAATCAGAAAACCGAAGGACACATCAAAAAAGCAGTTGAAGTCACTAAACCACCAATAAGCCTAGCTGAATAAAGGCCAGACAGGTAAAAATCTACTGGAGGTCACCTCACGAATGTTCACTACATTTCTGCTTAGTATGGTTGAATAGGATCGTCTTCTCGAGGAAGGAGGCGGTTTTGGACGGAAAAAATGGGTTCCTTTAACAGGAACATTGAGCGATACGCAGGCAATCATCTGAAACAAACAACGGACAAGTGAACATCAACGGAAATTCTGAAATCATGCGCAACATCTTTCATGGATTCGGTTTCTCTTCTTACATAAAGTTTCGAAACCTCAATGAAATGATCCACGTAGCACACTGCCAGCCGGCACATGGAGATATCCCGTGGTTCTTGGCGGGCAATATGTTGAGTGTTGAATAAGTTAGAAGCCGTCGAGCGTCCAGGTAGGTTTCGTCGTTTTGTTGTATTGCATATATTGTTTTTTACACATTCCGAAATGATTGAACAAATAAACCATCGGAACCCCGTAAGAGCTCGTTTTTGTGCAGATGGAAATTCATTTCCGGTTTTGAATCTGCGAAGAAAAACAATTCTCGTCCGGCTGAATTGGTGGGCTCATCATTTGTTTCTGGGTTTTCGGGAACTTGTACACGGGTTGGAAGCTGAAGGCCAAGGTAATCCGGGTGCAGCCTTTTTGTCCACTTAGATGCCCAGCGGGCTTCTGTTGATCTGCTGGACAGTCTGAGAGGAAGATATGAGTATAAAATTAGTTTATCTTCAGGATAGTCTAACGGAAGCAGAAGAAAATGACTTCATTTTAAATGCTGTCTCACCCGATTGCTACGAAGCATTCGACCTCCCACCATTTGGCCCCTCCAAACGCGAACTGTATGTTTGTCATCCAGGGCTGCTTACTGAATCGCCTCCCTGTGACGATAGAACTTTTAGAGTTAAAAACGGATTACACATTCCGTCTTCACCCATGATAGGGGGACGTTTCCCAAGTGTCAGTAATATGTCCTCCTTTATTCCTTATTTGAGTGAGAAAATTCCGGGGGACATTTCAATCGACGCTCTTCCATATGCCGATGACCCTAACATATGGATACCAGTGATTCTGAGGCGATACATATTGATCATGACAAAGTTAGGCGCTGGCCGTACGATTGTTTTCTCCCTCCGAACCTAACCAATTGGCAGTACTTCCATCGTAGGGGGAAACGCGGAACTTCACCTGAATTATGGTTTGCGCATCTGGATGTCGTCTGGTTTATTCTTCACCCGTCATTGTGAATTGGGGGAAAAAATTTGCTACTCAGAAGATGACCGACCTCACTTTCCACGCACAAACAAAACATGGTTTCACAAGGTTCACGGGGCTCATACAAGATTGCCACCTCAACATGCCAATGAATTCATGTATGCTGCATGTAGAAACACCGACAATAAGGCGTGTCCGTAACGCGGATGAAAAATTGGTGGCGGGCTTGAGAAATTTTGCGCACGAGGCTCGATTTGAAATTCCTGATTTTCATTCAACTGAAGTCCGATAACTCCTCAGAGATGTATTTATCATACTTTCTTCTTACAATGGGTCCCACAGAACATTTCTTCATCCTAGCGGATGATAACGGCCGACGAGTATAACCCAGGATGATTTACAATCCTCGTCTAGGGAAATTCCTCAGGTCACATGTGGTGGTTCAAGGAATACGGAACTGAGGCAATTAACCTAGCTCATTTCCAACGCTAGTTTCGACTCAGTAGTAATAACACCCGAACAATGCTAGTCAAGTATTCATCTCTCGAACGAAATTGTACAGCCTACTGTCAGTAATGCAATAAAACAACATTAATGGGAAATGAGTTTATTGGCCATCACCACAACAGTTTTCTCGTTCAAGTTTGTTCAATACTGGAATGATTTTCTCATTGACACAATTATCTGCGCTTCTGAAGAACGTTCCAAAGCACTGCTTGATTATGACACACTTACTTTGGGTCATCTGTTTAAAACTCCTGTGTCAATCGCCTAAAAGCTTCAAGTCGAAAGCAGGGTGTAACACCGCAATCGAGGATTATATCAGGCATCGAGAACAGAGCAAATTATCTGCCCAACCATGTTTTGTCTAAGTAGAAATCTGTTAAGACCTCGAGACTGTTCTTAAAAGAGCAGTCGACGATCTCTACTGGATGGTTGGTTTAGTCGTTTTTATGCCTGTAAGATAAGAGCTGTTCCTTGAGGAAAGCCCGGAAGGTTGTCAAATGGACATACGAAACGACGCGGATTGTTCGCACTGACGGTCTCCGGGTACAAACCCAAGAGGTTAAACGGCAATTGTGTAGTTCGGCGTTATGGTGTTTGAAGACGGAAACCGATCGAAAAGCGGCTTGTGGGTGGAAAGAGATTCTTCGTGTTTTGTGTTCCATCCGACCTTTCATGATGAAATGCCTATTTCCATCTCGCAAAAACGCCCAGTTCCCTGTGGTATGCGAGATGAACGAATTTGCAATTCCCCACCGCGTTGCGTTTTCACTGTATTTCACACTAAATACCAAAAGCACATTCCAGTGATTTATATTCATCGTTTGTGAGACCCGACTGAATGTTACAAAGTGAAGACAACGTCGGGGTGTCTAGACAGAGGACTTAGATGAATATGTGGGTCAGAGCGGATTGCGATCAAGAAAGAAACTACTGAAATAGGGAACCTTGGGATTTGGTCTATTAGAGGCTGCAATATTTTAACTCAGTGCATGTTTACAGCCCGTAAGGCAAACCGTGCACTCCACCAATCGAAGAAGACAGTGACATCAAGGATACCCGGTGTCCTTATGCCTCTGGATAAGGCTCGCGTGCAGGCCTGGTGACTTTACCTGGAGGATACAACAGAGATTTGCGAAGTTCTTCGTAGAACTGAGAGGGTCAGACGACTGCAGCAGAATTAAGCACCGTATTCATTTCTCCCCTGAAAGAAGACAGAAAAGAGGAGCTCTCATAGAAGTAGTTAAGTTCTTATGTTGATTTCTGAGAGAGGAGAGCAGCCGTTTACTCGCAATGAAAATTCATCGCTTAGACAGAACGGGTTGAAGATTGTGAGAGGAACAGCTAGGAACCAAAGCCGGAACATTTTTTCTCATGTCGAGTTTTGGAAAGTTGGAACAAAATTACCCTTGAAGGTGACGTTGGCCAGTACGATAACCGCATTTGAGTGTAGGCTTGCTGCGCGTTAGTTGCCATTATTTTCAAACAATGGGTGATGAAAAAGTGACCGGGACTAACCAAACGTGACGGCAGCCTATTCTCTTTCCTCTGTGAGCATCTTTATTATGCTTCACACGTCTTCTTCATTACCAGCTGTAGACAGTTTGTGTAGTACTTATTTATTTATTTACTCTTCCTTCCTTAGCTGCCATTTTTCTGTCGCAGCCGGGTCGTTTTTTCCCTACCATTCAATAGCTCCAATGAGATCATGGTAGCACCATCATTGGGTTTGATACTGTCTGTTAATCTGGGAACACCATGATTGATGAGAGCGGTTCCAATGTCGCTTCCCTCCGTCATTAAACCTTCAGATCGCCTACTTGATCCCCCATGATAGTTTGATCAGGGATGTTCTCGCTGTCCTTTTACAAATAACCGGTGATCTGCGTGCCACCGATGATGTCGAAACGCTGTTGAAAGGAAGTTTCTCTTCTCCATTTGTCGTAACACGATGAAATCATCGGAGGCCACTAGTGCAAGAAACGAAACATCAGCGGGCTATCAGAGTCCAGCTCTGCAATACAAACTTGAGTGTGCTGAGCGAAATATTTGTTTAACCGTATCAAGAGTACTTCATATTTGCCTTTGACGTGTTTTACGAATGTGCTTCGCGGTTCTGTTAATGAAATACCGTGCCGTCTTTTCTTGGTATCGATGCTGCCTATACTATTATAATCTGTTGCTTCCAAGTGGTGATCGTTGTAATATCAATATTTGATTTCCCCCCATCAATCGGTTGAAAATATTCGAGGTTGCATCCTGAAATTTGCCAGACGAAGTTGGCTATTAAGTGCAGCTAACTTGGGTTAGTCAACGACTTTCGAATGTTAGCACCTTACCATATGCTTCGTTTTCCCTGTAAGTCTTTCCTGGATGCTACTCTGCATACTAGGTAGCACTTAAATATAACCTAGTTCGTTTGAATTAAAAAGGATCAGAGACCACATTCCTCTAATGGATGCCTGCTTGTAGCCTTCAAAATTGCTCACAGTTTTCTTGGTAGGAAGCATGTCATCATCGGCCCATTCCAACTGGCGCAACCGACTGGCTGGGGCTGGTCTTAACGGCTTGAGAAGTCTTAGGACGATTGCCGGTTATCTACTCCATGTACACGATTCCGTGAATCGGATCTGTTTCAAAACGTAATTCAAAAGGCAAACGAGTTGCCCCTACTGCAAAACTCGTGTACTTCTCGTCGATCGTCTCGTCATCTTGATGGCAGTTCCCATGGGAACTACGTATTACTGCAGTTATTCGCGAAGCATGAATTTACCGGCATTATAGAGAACCTGAACGCTTTCCGAGCTGTTCGAAATAGGTGTACGTGAGAAATTCGTAAACACACTGAGCTGGGAAACAGGAGATTTTATTGAGGACTAGCGAGCAGCTTGTCTAAGTGAAAATCGCTTGTCAAACCGCACTGACCACCGGCGCATCTAGGGTACAACAATGGGACAATCCAACCCAGTATCGTGCGGAGCGTCAACACTTGCGCCAACTCAGCGAAGTATACGTTTGAGACTAATGGCCCGAATCGTCGGAATATGGTGATTTTTCTTCGCTCTTCAGCGATCATTAACTGAAACAGAGTGCATCACCCTTTTTGACGGTTTCAAGAAGTACCTGGGACAGAGTAAGATTAAGGTTATAAATTCGTTTGAGATAAAAGGTAATTCAATAACGCTTTAAAACGACCCCAGAAAATCAACTGACGCACTCAGAGGGAAGATCGTTCCAATGCCTAATGACCGTATTACAGTTGGTGACTGAGGAGAACCTGAGGTCAGAGTTCGTGAAGTTTGAAAACTTCGTCGACCACTACAGCCACTGAGGTGAAGAGCTTCTGTAAGAGTCCCACTTTATGGAACTTGCATAGAAATTAAGTCCCCTTTGACTCCTGGAAACCCAATTGTGTAAGGTTCAAGAGTTTCGAAACGAAACTAGCCAGGGATGTCACCCATTAAACGCACTCAGGGGGCAAGTGTGTTCTTTAATATGTACAAGTTGATTAGCACACTCACATAGCGCTCTTGTGTGGATTATATAGACCGTTTGAGCGGCATATCTTTTATCATCCCTAGGGTTCCAAATGCCTTAGCAACTATCCCGTGATGGCAAGATAATGATAAACTCAAAGGCGCCTATAGGTTTTTTAGCCTTGTCTCTCAAATGTCTATTGTACTGTGGGCTCTGGGTATCACAAATAAATCTCAAGGGTCTTCTCTGATTGACATGCGCATTTGCAATCTTTCAAAGGGACACTACAGTCGTTTGACCACTACTGCACACTGCCAATTTCAATGTGTAACGCAGTGTGATAGATAGCATTCCATATTTTTAAGTCAGCATAAAAGAGAACGTTATTAGGGATAAGACCGGAGAATTAATCAACATTTAAAAAATATTAGAATATCCAAAATGGACTTTTGGAGAACTCCTGTGGAGATCACGAGGAAACCGATTTTGATTACAATGGAAAGTTTGGTTATCAAGAAAGGACACAGCACAGATGCCCTCTAGTAAGTTTTCAGCCTATTTGCAAGCGAGCCCTGCGGGACACATTCAGGGCCTTTAACGAACTCACAGAAAATTGCGTTTGCTATTATCTGGCTTCTGTCAATCTATCCATAAAGATGAGTATATTGGTTTAGAAGGAAGCTATGCTAAGAAGAAAAAAGGTTAGTCAACTAACACTGTTTGAAAATAGTGCGCTTTGGCTGACACGACAATGTCTTGCATGAGACGCTGAATCATTTATTCAATTGTCCTAAATGGTCGTGAGCTTGGCAATGAGGTACTATGTCCCGAGCTGCCGTTCACTGCTACATTCCGTAAGAAAACCATCAAAGTTAATTCGGCAAAACAATGCCAAATGGGAGAAACTTAAGTGGTATGAATTCAAGTGAGCCATCTGTTGTACATTTACCGCTAGGATAGAACTCCTATCCAGCCTCGACCTATACTGTTACGTTGGCGAGGTGGCCGGGCTTGTGTACTATTTTGATCCGGCGGGCTATGCTGACTAGGACTCCGGTCCTTCCAGGTGCAACCTTGTCAGACAGGCCAAAGGGGAGCAGTCAGACGAGAAGCAGTTACACTCATAGGATTGTATGTCGCGCTATTGACGGCGTAGGAGTGNCCGGGAAGTATCAGAAGTTATCGTTCACTCGACAGTGACATTCATACCCAGCTGTTTCAGTGATCACGATGACCATGGTCGGACAGGAGATATATACCCACTCCACTCAACGGAGTAGTCAATTTATTATTATTATTATTATTACCTGACCACGTCGTTGTCTGATAACCACACGGTCTCACTCAATTGTTAGTGGTCGCAATGGATAAGATCCAATCCGGGAAACGCCCAGCAGTCACGCGGAACACTTGGTCCAGTCGTCGCAGACTATGCAGCCGGATTCACTAACCAACTAACCGCGTAGCTCGAACGTTCCGAAATGCACAGCAGAGAACGGCTGCATTGCTCACATGATCATTCCATTTGATGTAAGCTAACTGGTGAAGACAACGATGATCAAACACACGAAATCTGCGGATACCTTCGTTTCAGACAGTTCGCGTTTCCTTTCAATGACAATCAGACATCTTTTCGACGTGACAGATAACGCGCTTCGGCGGAGACAACACGTACCTTTTCTATCCTGGATGGTATCTCAAACACAATTTCACGCTGATGAGCTGGTGCTATACAAGTATGTGAAACAGTCTACAGTCTCAAACGGATTGTCTGTAATACATGGGAGTGAGAATGTCCTAGTCTTGAAGCAGCACTTTGTACCTGGAGGTTGCAAACAGCGTTCCAAAAATGCCAGCCTGATTTCTCACCTTGTTCAACGTGATTTGCACGTCTCTGGCAGAGGAGATAGGCAAACACGATAGTCCGCATGCTTTATATCGGTCAGCTTAATGTCAAGAAGAATCATAAAACTAAGCTCAATAGTTCCTTAAATGAACCATTTACAATGCTTTCCGTGACAAAGTTGAACAAAAGAGGAGAGATCGGACATCCTCCACGGACACTGCTGGAGGGGGTGGACATTACAGGTAGTTTTCCATAAACTCTCACTCTATTTAGTACTTCTTTGAAACTTCTTTGCGAAGAAAGCAGTTCCAGATAATGTTACGAGTAACCGAATCAAAGACAGCCTTTCAGTTTAAAAAGACGACGACCGTTGGCTACGTGCTAGATTACCGATGCTGCAAAATCCTTCGACCGGGTCGAACTTCTGTCCGTTTCTCACATCTGATTCTTCCTGACGTGAATGCTGTCGCTGTTTAGCCGAATCGTCTGTGAAGTGAGTGCATTTGATGACTCGGGACAGTGAAAGCTGTAAGGAAACTGCTTTGCTGAAGACGCCTTACTTTCACTTACAGCTCAGTTGTTTGTAAGGCGTACATACCTTGTTGAATATTTGAATATAGACGTAGCTGTTTTTAGTAGTTCGGTCCATTTCTCTTCCCTCCCTTTTTTCTGTATTTCTGCACAAGGTTTGCTTTTTTTCTGGTCGTGTGGCAGTTAAGTATCAGTTTGAACCATTGATGCATTGCTATCAATAATGACGTTGTTGATTACTGATCTGACTTAATGTAAGGCTAGTGGATAACGTGAATGCAATAAACACTAGATAGATGTTCCTATGGTGACCACGTAAACTCTGGGTCCCTTATTTGAAAATGGTATTTACCGTTGATAAGTTAGAGGCTGATTAGCAGGTGACTAGCAGGACAGCGTCAATTGCCTGCTTTAAAACTGTGTAGTAGTCTTCTCTCCCTTCCCCCATGGAGAACATCCAAGGATTGATATCCTTTGGCCCCCCTCATCTGTACAGGTTGCCCTCAACTAAGTGACCCTGAAGATTAAGCATGAAGAGGTCGGTTACCGGGAGTGACTTTTGAAAACTTCGTGGCGGTAGAGCTGGCCATAATTTGGTGGCACCACATTGTAGGTCGCCGAGTAAAACTCCCTAAATACCTCGACGACGATTCTGGTTTCGCAGATGTCTAAATATTCCTTGCTTTCACAGTCTGTGGCTGTTGGAAGTTTTGACGCATTTCCTGTTCCCCTGTGTCTTGACCGTGATTCCCGTTTAAATAACGGGCGTTAAGAGTGCGGCCTATACTTCACAGGAGCGTTAAGCGAAAAGAGGAGTTCCAGGTTTTATGAAAACTAATGGATTCTCAGCTTCGTGAATGGTGACTTTTACAAGGTGACAGCCTATCTCAGTGAACCTATTCTTGAGTTGTAGTCCATTCAGGTAACGTCTTAGCGCAGTGACTTCTGCTTGTTGGGGACCTACCAAAACCCCACAAACCGAATACTCACTTCAGGCCGATTTTTTCGATGTGCAACTCGCCTCAGCACAGACTAGCGAAGTGACTTGTTAGAATGTTGGAATCAGCAAAACGATCGTTAACCAAATATGCTCTGAAAGATAGCTTCAAACTGATGAACTGTTACCGAAAGTTAACAGTAGAGGAAAACTGATGGCCTCATTGAAGAGTGAATTACTGTTCACTAATGTATCCGTATACGAAACTGCGATTTTCATGTGATTATATAAGCCTCAACGGAATATCGTTTCCTGTTCTGCTGCCTTCATTAAAAACACCTATTATGCCTGTGCACAATCACAATAGATGGCCAGTCCCAACTTCAGGAGATAATTTTTGGACAGATTGATGGAGTGGCTTTTGGGAATTCCTCTAGGTCTAATCCTCGCAGACATTTTCGTTGTCCATACAGAAAGTAAGGTGGGTTAATATATTGCGGCGAGCGCGGTTCATCTAAGCTACACGGTAGACATTACCCTGAGCGCCGACAAGCAAACAAAATATCGATACATTAGTGGGAAAATACTGGATTGCACCCACGCGAATCTACGATTTTTGACGGAATTAGAGACGAATCACTGTCTGCCGTTTCTTGATGTGTTGACCTAATGTATATCTGACGTCATTGTGAGACGCTCGGTCTACTGAAAGTTTACTTTGACAGGACAGTACTTGCGCTACGGTAGTTTTGTCCCAATTCAGCACAGCAGGGGTTCGGTAAGGACTTTTTTTGATCGGTCTAGGAGAATTTGCACGGCCAATACAACTGACAAAGAGTATCATCCTTTTGATGATACTTTAAAAGCAACGGCTACCCACAGTGTTTCATAGGACAATTCAGCAAACCACAGGTCCACAACCAACCCGTCCATCTAGCTGGGCCAAAAGTTGTATTCGTCCGATTTTTTTTTCAAGGGTGACGATGTCTGTCCAGTGTTGAAAGGTCGATTAATTTCCGCAGCTAGACGAGTTTTCTACGTGGCGAAGCTAGTGCTCAATTTTGAGGTCAGTAGAACGCCAACGCTCGCCATCAGGGGTCACTTACCTCTCCACCTCGTTTCACACTGCGTAAACTGATATTCATGTGGATGAAATTCCACTTATACAGGGGTGATAAAGAGACAGTCGTAAGTGAGGCTGTCAGAACGTTTGCCTTAGAGGATGTGCAACCACGTCAGTCAACCTGTTGGAAGTTGTGTGGATGAGACCAACGGACATCCACACAAGACACCGGCTTCATCCGGTGTGTGTCGCGTGCTGTACACAAATCACACAGCGGAACGGACGCCTACTCCACTTTGCTGAGACGATTGTTATGAAAAGATTAAAGCCACCGTTGTGTGTGGGGAGGGAATTGTTCAAAAAATTGGTACCATCTTGGTGTTGCTTGTGGATTTTTTTCATACTTGGATAGGACACTCTCTGTAAATGGCGATTTTACGCACATTTCTGCGGTGTGTAATTGATGAGGTGAAGTGAATTCAGTTCAGCCAGAAATCTGCTATATAACACTTCTAGCCTATCTTTTCAAGTTCATCTCGAAGGAAACCTGTTTCAGTTGTAAACCTAGTTGTTTTAAGTAACCGTGTCTCCCTCCCTCTTTTTTCTATCATGCTTTTTCCTTCATGGTTTCATAGCAGTTAAGCATCTTTGTAGTCCGTTGATGCATTGCTGTCTCTTATGACGATGTTGATGGTGACAAGGTTTTTGAGGTATCGTTAGTGACCCCAGCAGGCCCCTACGAGTTTGAAAATTTTGACTAAATCACCCTTTAACAGAAAACATGGCAACTCTGTTGGAGGTAAGGAGGAGAAATGAGGGTTTAATTCACCTTTGTGTTTCTCCATTCTGATCTCCGTTATTTAGCAGTGGTTGACCGTCTGAAAAGAGACGACAGACTCTTTTTATGCGGATAAGGACATTTCGGATGATCTTCTGAGATGGGGATTAAAGCATGCGCTTTTACCTGGGACTTTGGGCAGCCGTTATGTTGCCTCGTTCTAGCCACCTAAGGACGTTCCTTGCAGGTTTGCGAGAAGCAACCAAGTAAAATCTCAAAATTATCGCAGCCTTCTTGTTCTATGCTCGCTTTTATAACGCAATCGTTTTTGAACGAGTTGTGCGCGCAGAGACCAGGTTTATAAGGTCCAATAAGAAAGAAGAATTTTGCATTGGCTTTGTGTACTCTCCTATCAAGGATTTACAGTGCCATCCATATAAAACGATCCTGTTATCCTGGACTGCGTTACCTTTCAATTTTTTGATGGTCCTCTCTGTTTCGGGTATAGACTGTGCCAGTCTTTCTAAAAAACAGCCACCCCTGAACAGACGGGTGCTATTTATTCGTTTAGTGAACCCAAATGTTTGCAATATGTCACGAGGTCATTTGGAGCTCAGTCAGCTTTTTACGCCATTAGCATGCACGATACCTTTCACTGTTGCACTTCAGGTGCACTTGTCTTGCTCTTTTCTACCTTGTGAGCATTTTGTTGTATATGTGCATTTATGAAATGCGGCTTACTTTGAAAGGACATCCTGTATAGATGCAGGCCACGGACGAAGAGATGAGCAAATAGTATTGCTCCCCTCTGTGGTCAATACGTCTGAAGTGATGCCAGTGCAGGCACTCTTAGCAATTTACAACGTTTCGAGCGAGCATACAGTATACAAATGAGTCGATATGTACTTTCCACCAATAATGGTCAACCTCGTACGTGCCATTGTGCTACAGTTCACGTTTACAGAAAAAGCGGTAATACTCACTTATGACAGTAAACGTGTTGATGCTGATAAGAAGGAGGATTAAGACCAATTGTACGTAAATCGCCCCGTTAGCAAAAGCGGTAGAATGTTAATTCAAACAATTGCCAAATTAAGCACTGTGTTAACAATGATACTAGCTAAATGTTGATAGACTTAATACTAATGGAGCAAAATAATGAAAACACAGTGGCTGCACGAAAATTTGAATCGAAATTTTGGTTACTTGTGCACCGGTTTCAAAGGGGTTTGTTCTAAGGCTGCACTGTATGGGCGACAACAGTCTGTTTCTATCAGTTTTGTGGCGTGGTGGTTGGATTGGCAGGGATGACATTACTTTTTTGCCATTTCTCAGCGTATAGACGCGTCCTGATGTTCTCCAGAGCACAGCCACGGAAATGTGGCAGGAGCCAGTGATGAAGTTTGCGTCAATTGGAGCACGACAGAGCCGGCTCATTAGCAAGCCTGGCAAATGGAGCTGATTCTTGTTGAGACCACTTTGGTGTGGCGACTTTCGTGCACCTGAGACCAATTTTGGTCTGAAAGCTACGGTCACAGTCGGCGCAAAGATTCGAGGATGCTGAGCACCTACTTCCTGCTCTGCACTATGCGTTAAATGCATACGAGCATGCATTCACAAACCACCCATCAGTTTACATATCTGGCCACATTCTGAACAGACGTACTCCACTCGCCTATCCTGTTGTAAAACTACTACTGATAATCACACACCTGAACTGCAATGCCCTGCTGCATGATATTTGTATGGACCTTATATTTGATTCCTTATTTGATGCGAAGGAAAAAGTCAGTACGCAACCTTATCTGTATGAATGTTTCACCGTTAGCCAATCGCTGTTGTTTTACCATCACGTGGTGTCATGGGTTACTGAGTGGTCGCTGAACCGCCAACTTATACTAGTACTTAGATTTCTTCCGACATTGTGATGTGTTGTGAGTTTCTGTTATTCCAGCCGTTTAACTTCAGCTGGTCAAGGTAACGACAACTACCTTCACCTACAGCTCGGTCGTTCGTTTGCAAGGTGTACGCACTTTGATATTGAATGTTTGTAGACGTAGCTATTTTGAGTAATTAGGTCCCTTTCCCTCCCCTTCTTTTTTCTTTCTTCCTGAACGGGGTTTGATTTTTTCTTTTTCATGGCTTTATGGCAGTCAAGCATAAGTGAGAAACACTGATGTGTTGCTTTCTGTGATGTTGATGATGGCTATGATGATGAGGGAAGTGGCTAATCCCAGTGGTAATCTTGCTGAATTGTGAGACGAAAGTATTTATCTTCAATTCAGTTTGCTACCACCACAATTTGTGGGCAAGTTTTGCACTGGCCTTTAAGCTCTTCCTTCGGGTTTTCAATTGACTATTCGAAGATTTGCATTCGCTTTGTGCGCTCTCTGCCAGGAGACGTAGAAAAATTAAATTACTACTGCTGTTTTGTATCTTTATCTCAAACTCATCAAACAAGCGTTCATTCATACATCACGATCATTTTCATAGGATTTCTCAAGAAGTTTTTCGCTACTTTTTCTGTGCTGTCTTTTTCAAATGGAAACCTTTTGCTTGTGACGAAAAGCTTCAAACGACTTCTGTCTTCGGGCCATGCATCCATGCTCAGGAAAGCTAGTCATTGTCTTGATTGGTCAATATGATGTTTGAAATATTTCACTTTATATTTCTGTGCGTTCTTACACAAAACTGTCGTCGGTTTCTGACAGGTTGTCTAAACTGCGTCAGTTCTCTGTGTACTTCGAAATATTATATGTAACGTGGTTTTTTACTTGTAGTCTTCTCTTCACACGGTACCAATTGCCGAGTAATCAGTCTTTCGATTAGCCAAACCTTTCGGCTCAGGAATAGCCTATTATAATTACGTCATCAGATGACCCGTTGGATTGACTGGTAATATCCACTTATTTTGCAGGATTTTGAAGTCCAAAAAGCCTTACCCATGTTTCTCACAACAGCATACTCATTCAAGCACATATCCGATGCACACGTTCAATTCGAGAGTCTGCTGAACTACCCATATGAAAGTATTATCTCGTGCTTTTAGCCGTCGATGCTAACTAGTTGGATGTTGAAACGACCCTGTTCAGGCTGAGTTCTCCTCTTTCCACCTCCCTACCCCATCACTTCTTTTAGTTTATATCATTTACCATTCCCGCAGCGTACGACTTCGTAATCCGTTCTTACTAAGAGAGTAGTTCTCGTCACTAATTCTAAGCCGTTCAGCACATGCAGGATGTGTATAAATCTGTTTAGCGTTTCTCAGCCTGATGGCACACAAATGATTTTGAATTAACCACCGTAGTAGCCAATGTGCTAAGTCGTCTTAACGTTCTCAGAGTTCTGAGTGATACGTGAATCTTCTCGGGTGTTAATGTGAGCAAAGATCAATTGCTTTGAATGAACGAACTTGTGAGTCCGATTTAGTGCGTACGTGCACTAAATTAACGTTTCCCCAGGTATACGCAGAAATACCGGACGCGAAATGAAAATACAGATAATTGCGGAGACCGAAAATATATTATGCGATAATTACAAATGGTCTCGATCAGCGCTAGACGACACTGATACGCGAAATAACCAGGGAGGCTAAGGATCTGATCGCCGAGCGCGCGAGCAAGCCGGAAAAGGTGTATGACGCGCATACATCCACAAGCATGCTAATGAACAAACGCGATCTCATGCATCAGTCAGATGGCAGGCAAAGATACTTAAGGTTCTATGTACAGTGTGAGCTAAGAATTTAGGAAGGATTTTACACATCGTTCAGCAGGCAGGTCACTACACCGAAAGGTGATTGCATTTTCTTGAAATCAAGCTTCTGGCGGTAGGTGATCAAACGTCAGACTGTAAGTATTCCACCCAACTTCTGCAGTAATCCTACAGCATTTATATTATCGTGACTGTAAAAGACGCTTGGTCTGCGAAGTCTCTTATTACACGAAATCCTGTACAGGTTGTGTTAAAGTATGGGACCACAAACGCGTACATTCATTTGCACGGCTGATGTGCATTCACACACATTGGGCAGCAATACGTTGTCGTTCGTCCTGGTGGCATGCCTCCCATAGCGCGTGCACACTATGTCAATAGTCGCTTTCGGTTCATCTTCTTGGCATTGACACTTGCTATTTAGTTCCCAAATGTGTTCCCAACTTGTGAGTAGTATACTACTATATAAGTATGATCGGAGGATTTTCTGTTTTTTTCTCACGCTTTGTAAACTTGCCCACCCTGTTTTCGGCTGTACACTATACGACATATGCACGCGGATATTCTCGTTCTGTGGATACATTTCCGTTAACTTGCGGTCGTTCAGCGCAGATCCAAAGTGCACATGAACATCTTTTAAGCGTACTCCAGCAGTCAGTTTCGAACTGTGTCACTGGAAGTGGTTACCCGTGTGACTTTCTGGAGTTCCTTTGTCAGAAACGTTCTGTGGTTATGTTAACCAGAGTCCTGTCAAAAATGATCATTGCAAAACTGTATGGGCATATTGTGTCTTTTGACTGGTCGTAACACTCAGTCCGTGCACTTGGTTAGTGATTTCGAAGACTGCCCTTCCAACAGTTTGGCTGAAAATGTCGCGCGAATGCTTTGCACCATGTGACAGCAGTATGGCGCTTAAGCGGTGGTTGTTTAGATGGCCCCTTGCTATCACGAAAGGTTGGGGTTGACATTTTGTATGTGCGATAATCCCATCTTAATCTTGAAAGACATCCAAAACCTTTGCGGGATGAACATGTGGCTCCCAACGAAGTAGACTTGTGTAAGTACGTGAGCCAAACATTTAGGTCAGGACCATAAAAAAAATGCTCACAGTACAAGACTCCTGGGCCAATTTACTGGGGTTTCGACCCGGTAGAGTAGCGTTTTATACGCAAAGGTTATAACAGTTTACTGAGGAATGGATCTCACGCTGTTGCCAGAGGTGCATCAGGTTTGCTGGTGTTCCTTGAGCTTTAGCCACTCATAGTTTTTCCTCAGTATCACATCCACCAACCATTGTGCAAATTCCTCGATGAACAGCCTTCAACTAACTCCAAATTCTCACCCTTCAGGGCAAGTACTTTCAGTGGCTTCTGTCAGTGTTAATGAACGACCCGAATCACATATCACACAGTTAACAAACGGTGATGTTTAAATGTCACCGCTGAATTATGTAATATTGTAAAGTTAAGTCTACACTCCGTTTTTTTATGGACGTTCAACAACACTATTGGCGAAGCCGTGAGAAGCCTTTTGCGTGATGTAGTCGATAGCAAAGTTGAGGAGGCATGCCGCATTCCACTGTAGACCATGGAGAGTGACTGTGTCCAATCAAATGCAGTAACTCACCGTGGTTGTTCCGCTAGTGTAAGTCAGTAAGTGCACAGTGTGTCTGATGGAGAGCAAGGCAGTTCACATATAGTGTGCGCACCAGGTGCTGCAACTCACCTTAATCATTCTAGTTTGCCCGAACACTTATCACGGAAGACCAGTCAAATTATGATGTGAGTTGTTCCACTATTCCAGGCGTTTTAGTAGACTATATATTGATAATTTATCTAATTCGCAAATCATCCCGGTAACATCGAACTGTTTGTCGTGAGTGGCCTGAACTTTGCGGAACAACCCTCAGGGGTTTCCAGATTCAGCTACCAGTTCCTCCTCAGCCGTACATTCCAACTACTAGGTTTCGTGATCCCACTGTGAGCTCTTTGCTTGTTCGTGACTGCTCTGCATTTCTGATGAGTAGTAGGGGATTTCGGTTTTCATACAGATTGGACACCACCCACAGGTGTTGTTTGCAAGGTGTAGGCACCTTGATGCTGGGTGTTTGAATAGGGACGTAGTCATTTTCAGTAGTTAGGTCCCTTCCCGTCCCCTTCTTTTTCCTTCTCTCTTTCTATATAGGGTTTGCTTTTTCTTCATGGTTGTGTGGCAGTTAAGCATTAGTGTTAACCACTGATGTATTGCTGTCTATGATGATGATGATGATGACCCACAGGTTATCGCAGCTGCCTCATTCCAATAGGTCTTCCAGTTGGCCCCCTTCGACAAGAAGCACTAGATTCCAGTTTCGCTCTGATTAGAGCTCGTCAGTAGTTCATATCCTTGCAGCGGCCGGGAGTTGAGCTCCGGTCACGCTTTCATGAGGCAACCGTGCTGACCACTGCGCCATTAACCTCACATTAGACAGAATTATCAGATCTGAACGCTCACCCACTTTCGCTTGTGAGTAATGGCCAGCTTGTCCGATCGTCTCGATGGAAGATACAAAAACTGTTCTGTTAACTCCAGTCGAAGACCCCTGGGCTAGGACTTCTTTCCAAGTTGAAGTCACAGAAAACATTAGCTTGGGTGATATTTCGTTCCATTCATTTGAAAACCAAGTCCCCTACTGTTTATTAGTAATCGACTGGAGTTAACAGTTATTGTATCCGCTCTAGGCGATCGGGCAACCTGGTCACCACCCACAAGCGAATGTGGTTGGGTGTTCACATCTGATAATTCGGTCGTGCCTAATGTGAGGTCAATGGCACAGTGGTCAACACGGTTGCCTCATGAAAAGTGTGACCGGAGTTTTAGTCCAGGCCGTGGCCAGGGTCTGCACTACTGACGTGCTCTATTGAAGACGAAACTCGAGTCTAGTGCGTCTGTTAGGAAGTGACTGACTTGAAAGTCTCTGGGAATGTGGCAGCTGAGATCAGTTGTGGGCGATGTTCAATTTATATGATCTGAATTTATTGCTCAATGTAGCCGCCTCGTGCCATCTTAAGAGTGGTTTAGTTTTGATCTACTCGTTATAATGTACGATTCGCATAAGACTTAACTAATTTGTCTACGTAGCCGGTGCTCCCGAATAAGCTTCTTGGTTTGCTGATAAGGTATCCACAAAGGTCGTGAAGGCACGTCACCTCTGTCATCCGTGACTTCGACAGAGCATCCAGTTGTTCATCGAGGCAGGGTGTACGACACCTATGACGAAATATTTTACAGTGTGTCGTTTACGGGTTTTTCTTATTGGCGATGGGAAAGTTAACCGATCTATTGCATTTAGGCCCTAGTGTTTGTCAGCTATCTCAGCACATTTAAACCGATTCCAATGACAGCTCTGCAGCCAATCTGCATCTGTTTTGGCACTTCTAGGTAGAAATCAATTATTGTACCTGAAACTACCGCCTACACTGACTGAACCGTACAGCTTATACTGGTACCAGTGCCCTAATGAAAATTATTTCACAAAACAACCAACGGTTAAGATAACTCGCAAGTTTGTTACCTAATATCCTGTGAATGCCGGCCACCCCGTTAAGAGCTCCGAGTGAAGTACATGACTGTCAACATTATACTGCTGAATAGTGCGTCGTAAGAGTTTTTGATTAATCTCCGTTTTACTTCCAAGTAATGTCTGCTGTCCTTCCTATGGTTATATTGCAGTTAAGTATCCTTGCCAGCTACCGATGTGTTGCTGACAGTTTTGGCGACGAGTGTGTCGTAACCAATAACGTGCACACATCTTATGGTCACCAACCTTTTTAAGTTACCTTGTTTTACTGTTGTCCGTTGTTTCACCAAGTTCCTCTGACTGTCTATCACCAGAAATTAGTACCATATCTCTGCATTATTTATAAACCAAATCATTATTCAGTATGTTGTCAAAAATATGATCGATCACAAAAGCTGCAATTGGACAACCATGTTGCTGGAGAATTTTGCCCGTACACGGGAAAAGTCAAAGTCTATGGACATCCTGCTGTGAGATCTTATAGTATTTTTCAACCACGCCTTACTTTTTATACTGCACCCTTCAATATTTCACCTAGGGCACATATGTATATATCACATTCTGATATGTCATTGTTTCTTGTTGTGACTATTGAGTAATTCATGATATTTACTAATTGTACTACTACTTTCTTTCAGTCCCTTGTTTATGTTTGAACGGATTTTCACTTGATGTTTTGCCAGCAGTCAGAGACGTGCAATGGTTGTAGTCCTGAAATCACTTCGCACGAAAACCTGATAGAAATACAACGTCTTCGTGAACGCATGTCTCTAGCTGTCAGTTCTATCGTGCGTCAACGATGGCGCATCTTGGCAGGCTTTGCACTGGCTAGAGAATATCGAACCAAACTGCTGCTGGTCACAAAAAGGGTAATCCCTTCTTTTACCACACACCTTTTGATAGCATAAGTGCATTACATACAATACATACATACATTATCAGGACGTTGCGCATGCTCAAGGAGTGTCTGCTTCCAATCTGCTAACCTTTTTGTTTTTTGGCTGACTGGACGTACACCACCTGAACCATTTTAAATATGTTGCTCAAGGTTACTCGTTGTTCGTCGTTTACGACAGCAGTGTCTTCTATTGGATGCAGTCGTGATCTTGGATGGCAAAGTTTGTGCAGCCTCGTCACACCTTGTGGTGGATGACCAAGTGGGGGGCGCAATTATTCCAACATTCAGTGGTATATTTCGAAGTGGTTGTGAGATATGGTCAAAGCCCACAACGAGTAGGTTGCGGACAACACGGGCAACCGGACGAGTCATTACTCAGCGAAATCGGACCAACAGACGAGAAATCGTAGGCAAAACACCCACAGAAGAAAGCGTCAACCACATGCACAAAACCAGGCAGAAATATACATGTCGTTTTAGTGGAAACTGCCGCTGCATTGTGGGCTGTAATTCCGAATCATAAACGCGAGCACACCTGCTACGTGATGACATGCGAGTTGGACAATAAAGATCGTGCATTATTGAATGACTAGTTACTGCAATCTGACCCACACAGTGTCTCGTGTTACGAAAAGTGACAATCAGTTGAAGTTTTCATTCTCCTCACACATCAGTTGCCTTAAGGACTGCTCATTTAGAAGAAAATTCTCAATCTGAGAGCATCCGTCCACGCTTTCATACAATTCAGCAGAGTAACGAATCAACATTTTACGGACGTCATTACGGCTGCTATTCATGAGAGATATTCTTTTCCTACGGTCGGTTTTTGTGTTTGTACAGGAATGGATTTTAAACGTTGAATGCATATGTTGTTTAACTATGGGTCCCTGTGTTGCAGATAAGTGGCTCGATGAAAAACACGGATTACAAGTCATACGGTCACTAGTTTGGATCCCAGTTGCCGTAAGCATTTTTGCCTAAGTTTAACCAGCGTGGTAGCATGAAGCCCATCTGCAATTTAGTGTCATATACTGACAAACACGAAGCAGTGTAAAATGTGATGTTTCATTCATTACTGTGTAGCCCTCCAACTTGAGTCGAAATAACCGCTGGTTCTAATCAAAACCTACCATAACTAAGACTGAGCTTGTCCTTTATACCGCCCTCTAAAAAGTACCAGTCGTCCAGGTTGGTCATTTATCTTGGCCGATTGTCTGCTTACGGTCCACTCAGTCCCACTGTGCTAGTTTGAGATCCTGACATTGCTTGGTCGTTGAACCTTTTTATGAACCGTGTTTAGTTGTGCTTCATTTTCTTCCGAGTCTGTTTCTACCATTTGTCATATCTCACTACGAGTTCATGAAGTGTTACTGGATCGCAATGCGTTTGAAGATCGATTCATGCTTGCTTTCTATTGACTGAACTATCTGTTTCAGCTGTTGTTACTGTAATCGAATAAAGCGCATGCCAGTTTTTTGTTAATAATTTACGTAATTTCTATCTCTTCAAACGTTCGATTGCACCAGCAACACTACCGCACGCATAGTTGGGAATGTTACAATCGTTGTAATCTGCAACCCGGTTAACTAATCCTTACGATCTCCTTCAGCTGTGTTATGCCCGTTGAAAGGTATCGCATCATCTTTCAATCTTGTATGAATTGACTTAACCTTAATTGGCCAATAGAAATCGTCAAAAGAGCAAATTGTGATATCGTCACAATCTGTTGCACTATGGATCGTATTACTAATTATACAGAGTGATGATCGCCCTCCAGACTAAAAACCTCGCTACTAACACCATCATTAGACTGCTCACGCTTTTTGATTCTTCTGGTCAAATAGCACCTCCGAGTTCACCATCTCGCTTGTTCTGTTGCGGTTGTGATGTTTTATTAATGAACTAGACTTAACTAGATTTATTTTCTTGTTTGAGGTTCTCTTCCTCCAGGTGAGCTGATTGGTAACGGCGTCCATCTACCAATCCCATGATCGCGTGTTAGAGCCTCCGGGCCTTCGCTGCTTTTGTCTATATTTTACTCCTGTTGGACCCACCATGTATCACTATGGAAAACGCCTGGTTGTATGAAACAGGAAACTTTACGTTAAACCAAAATTTACCAATATCAAATCAACTTAGAAGAAACAGAGCCCAAGCGTAATTTCGAGCATGAAGTTGCATGCAACGTTATTAAGACGGGTTAGTCACCAGCGTCAGCTACATTTCGTGTTGTTTGATAAGTTTTGAACGGCAATCCGCACTACGAATTACTTGGTACAGTGGTCATTCATAGATGTCTACCGAAGTAGGCGTAGTAATGTCAGGAATATTTGTGTGCCGCAGCAATGATTATTACATCTGTACATCGGCAGTCACTCCATTACACGAAGTTCTCTCAGATGTCAAGCAGATAAGATCGTTGTGTTTCTGGTTCCTTGTGACGTCACTTTCAAGTCTCCAGGTCCTGGTCCTTTCCCTGAACTTCATTTACGTTCGTCGGCACCGTTAGCTAGCCAGTAGTTAGTTTTTTATGACTTGGATAGACAGTAGCTCTCACCACTTGTCTTTATTCTTCTCTGACGGCGTTTTGCTGCCTAATTGGCATAGCTGATCTATTTAAAACTATCCGTTCCCTATGACACTTAAAAAACGCAAATCATTTGGTTTTCTCTGGATTAACACTTTGTACATTCTGACTGCACATGGACATGTTACTAATGTTAAACATTAAGATAAGGTTCCATAGGACAGAAGTTACATCTTAAGGGTTAGACGGATGAAAACGGAAGTGCAAATTAAAAATCTGGGGTTACTGAATTAGTTACGTGTCCATGTGTGATCTGAATGTACGTAATGTACTCGGGATAATATCACGATTTATAGTTGGTCTATTTCTTTTTTAAGTAATAAGGCATAGAGTCACCAACTTTGCTGTTGCTGTTACACTGACATTTGTAAGTCCACTATTTTCGTGTCGTCCATCTCCTCCATTATGTTTTCGTTTTTTCTTGCTCTGGTTTGTTACAAAGGCATCATCACTGCATTCAACCGCATCTGCGAACCCAGATAGACCGGCTGGTATTGAACTAACCTCCTGTTTGCCGTTATTCGAATGTGCCAACACCTCGTCAATGCTTGTTGAAGATGAGGCGCGTACTTTGCGAGCGCAGTTGGCTGATCGCGATCGATTGCTCGCCTGCGTACAAGAAGCTGCACTGTTAGAGGTGCGTTTTGGGGTTTAATTCTCCAATGGTGCATTTCACTCAGTTCTCATCAACTAATCTGCTAAACCATTGTGTGTTAATTTTTATGAAAACGCATGTTCCTCTATTCCATGCTGTGTAATCACTAACGCGGTGTTTTACTCAGAAGGTGGAAGGGCCATTGCTGTATTCGTCCGTTACTCGTATATTCTTTCTGTTTCTATTGGTGTGCTGTATTCTGCTTGATATCGGCAGTTCGAACTTGTTCCTCTTCATCACACTCTCTTGACAAACTAAGCACAGTTCTCAGCCAAAAAACTTCATCCACATTTTCGCTGCTCGTGTTTGTGGAAAATGGTATGTCATTTTGATAGCAAGCTATCCGGGTACTTATAAAATCTGTTAGGTCATCGTCATAGACAGCAATACATCAGTGGTTCACACTAATGCTTAACTGACACACAACCATGAAGAAAAAGCAAACCCTATATATAAATATAAATATATATATATATAGGAGAGAAGGAAAAATGAAGGGGACGGGAAGGCACCTAACCACTGAAAATAACTACGTCTATATTCAAACATTCAACATCAAGGTGCGTACACCTTGCAAACAAACAACCGAGCTGCATGTGAGAGTAAGGCGTCATCAGCAAGACAGCTTCCTTGCAGCTTTCACTGCCCCGCGTCATTACATACACTCACTTCACA